>CM031233.1:228739110-228791610 GCA_018340775.1 Taxus wallichiana var. yunnanensis
AATTCTATCTTGATGAATATGCTATATTAGACATCTGCACTTCTGACAGGCCTTCAAAAGAAACCTACCAAATACTGCAATGCTGTTACTGTTGTCTTCTTTATTCTGTTTATTTGTGGATCCCAAGCGAAACTTTACCTGTGACACCCAATGAAAGTGGAGGTAACACGCCTACTTCACTAGCTTGAAGCTTCATCTATAACCGCCATACGTACCCACGCGCCGCAGGGAAGGCGCCAAGGTGCCCCGAGCCTTACGATGCATCACGCGAACTAACAAAAACAAAGAAACTCCATCCACTCTCACTCACGTGGCCAGGCAGAATAAGGAAGGCGATGCCCAGAGAAACCATGAGAAAACACCTTGACAGACAAGATTTCGATGGCTTCTCAACCACTCCACATGCAGTCCAACAAAAAGGAGATCTCACGCAATCAGAGGAGGATAATGCAGGCAGCAGTGCCTGACGACAACAAATATGCAAATCAAAATTTAATAAATGGGGCATGTGCGGCCACCAACAAGAAAGGTTGAACACGCCAAGAAGGATGCAGGGGTCTTTAATGCAATGGCAGGTAAAAGACAAACACAAGGAAGATCAAAAATAAAATCGATTTGAAAGCTAAGCGGCCAGCAGGGAGGAAGACATACGGTGGGTGGGTAATAAAATTTGTTTCATTAATCCTCACCAAACATATGCCAAACAAGGCACCAAAAGAAATAAAAAAAGAATATGGCAGGAGGCCATACACTCTACCACGCACCCCTCTTGCTAGAAAACAAGGAAACCCTCCACCTCATGCCAACAGAAGGAATATGAACCATAAAGGCAGGTCGGTGGTTGAAGGCACGCTTCCATAATTATGAAATAAGTATGCCTCGGATGTGAAAAGTGCTGCTTAGTTTATTTGACATAAAATTATTAATCATATTACTAGCAACCAACCGTTAAACTCGACAAGGCGAAAACACTAACGCTTTAAAAGAAAACGCAACAACATTCAACTCTAAGAAGCACCACGGTCGTCAAAGCGAAGCAAAGGCACAATGATAACGGAGCATTACATTACTCTCCTCCCCCTTAAGAAAGCATCATCCTCGATGTGACATTACAGGAAAGTAAATGGTTCGCAACCAAGAACGAGGTAAAGGAGAAAGTACACCCTATGGTTTAAAATTTTGTTGATTAAAGCACTAGTCACAAGGTAGCCTTAGGAACATTTGGTAGAAATTTTAAATTTCAATGTTCGTGAAGATTGACAGATTCTTTCTTGTTCATCATTTCATTAGTCTCTTTCCATTATCATTATTTCTAGTTTTAGTTTCTTTTAAAAAATATCATCATTGAAGGAGTTTTGATTTATTCCTTATTGTGGGTGCCCAACATGAACTACTAACACAACATCCTATGAGGTTCACAAGACCCTACAGATTCATAAGCACACAAGTATATACTTCATGATTGTATTACACCACAAAAAGGTTACTCAAATACGGGAATGGATTAGGCGCATGTCCACATAACATAGTACTCAAGACACACATCAATGAATGACATACCAAATACTCAAACCAAAGAGTACTACAATCCACCAGACATTTCCTCAATTATCATCAATGAAAAATTCACATACACACCAAACAAAAAGCTACGTGTACATAGTGTCCACAAGGGAATCAATGACATATCCACAACATCACAACACATATCCATCTCGACATGAGTAATACATGCATCAAAAGACCACTACCAAAACATCACAATAACTCAACATATATCCTGAAACATCAACCATACACACAAATATCATATGCCTCCTCAAACTCTTATGCCTCCCTCAAGTCTCTTATGCCTCCTCAAACTCTTATGCCTCCTCAAGTCTCTTATGCCTCCTCAAACTCTTATTCCTCCCTCAAGGAGGCCGGTTGACCTATGGCCCAAGACACATGGAGTTCGAACACTCCTAACCCAAGTGACATAATAACGCGTGGTTCAACAACCCACTAGTTATATGTAACTCCTCGGGGCATACCCCATACAACGAAGTGGGTCCATAGGTCCAACCAATCCATGGTGCATCCTATGACCCTATTCCACACATCACGACAATAGAACCAAAGACAACAATCCAATTATCCAAATGCCATGTGGCAAAGTACAAGCCTTGGGCAAGGCAAGAAAATTCCAAATTTAAAAGAAGACCCAAAATCGAGCAAAATAAATGGCCAAATAGCCATAGTTAGTATCAAAATCCACATGTTAGTTCCACAAACCAAGGAAATGCCCAAAATTGTAACACATTGCAATCAAGAAAAAGTTCACGGGTCCTTACAAAATAAAGTAAAAGCCTCAATTTACGAATAAAATCAACTTATAATAATGTCACATTACGATAACTATGTGGCCTTATCTAGCCACCAAAGGTACTCAACGAGTTGCTAGCACTTCTCAGAAACATCGAGCCTCACTCGTAAGATACATATCAATAATACAACTATCATCACCTCTACCCTCGAATCATCCCGCCACCACTCTCGTACAAGGCTAAACATAGTCATAGTTGTACTTAGGTTGCATACATACATCCTCATATGGAGAGAGGAAAGAATCACAGGTTGTTATCTACTAAACTGAATTTCGGCTCAAGTTATTGACCCATGGTACACCATTCCTCACTCTTAACATGCACTTCTACCGATTTCCCTGTGGTCGGTTAGTGTAAGGTTCACAACATAACATGTAACTACATCACTAACACAATGGTGGTACACATATACAAGGTAGATCACAATCATACATTCAAAGTGAGTGTAACACATCACTTTACCACATTCTCGCACCCAAAGCGCAATCACCATACGATAGGGTTCATACACTCACCGTATGACCCCAAATCACAACATGAAGCATTACATATTTGCACAAATCATACATACGATGAACATAGTACATCACAACATAACATCCATTGCTACATAACAAGGTACACACATTACTTCAAAACATGGTAAAAACATCATGATACAAACCTCATTTCTTTTAACATCAATCTAGTCATACAACACATCGATACACCCACATATCACAATATGCCACAATGTTCTAACACTATGTCATCCACTTTATAATTCTTTTCACCTACCACAAACAGTAATTCACATGTGAACTCTTCATAGAATCCACAAGAAGGAGATAGAATACTCCCATCCCGAACATATCAACATGATCACAAACACGCACAAAGTGACATACACATCATGTGCGTTCACAATATCACAATTACATGACATGGATCACATCACGCTTTAAAGCACATTACTCTTCCAATATCAATCATCATCATGCAATACCATCATCTCCATGAAAAAACATCATGTAACACAATCACCATCATGTAACATCACCATACAACACCAATCCGGCCCATAGGTTCGAGAGCATGAAACTATGCTCGATGCCAAGTGTAACGACCCATTAATTCACATACACGAACAACACAGATAAAAATTTTTTTGACTCACTTGACACATAACATGATGCAACATGTCATCACCAAGGATACAACTAACAACGTGAACAACTTGATACAAGGATGGCCATAAAGGCAACACGGGAAAGCGTTCACACCTTTCAAGGATAATTTACTTTTCTTTTAGACATGACAACATAGAATTCCAACCACAAAACACACTTACTGAGCTAGGACCAACCACAATGAGATATTCTGAGGGTTATTTATTTTAATAAGACATCTTGCAATTCTTAGCTTACGTTTTCAAGGAGACTCAAGATATGATTCATACAATTCATCTTACCAAGCTAAGTTTATTCCTTTTCACCGAGTAATTAACTTTAAATCTTCTCTATTATGACATTTATTTGTTTCATTCAATTATTTAATAAATGAGGTAATTTAATTCCACAAGGCCATCTATCCTCACTTATGCTACTAAAACTCGCTCATAACCTTATTACAATATGGATTCATTTTCAACATACTCAAGATAAAGATTACCAAGCACCTAAAAACTGGTTAGAGGAAGAAGGTCGAGTTGAATTCATCTTTTTGACTTCATTAGATATTAACCCGGTTTTTATTGAAGCTTGAGGATTTATCGTAAAATTATTAAATATTTTACTTGGAAGCTTCGACTTGGATGATTTTTACAAAAGAAAACAATTTACCTTTCAAATGGTTGAGAGACAGATTCGTGAGCCAAACCGATTCCTCCTACTTATTAAATCTTATTATCTTATATCAACTAACAACTTGTTTCACCTTAGGATCATTCTAAGAATTCACCATAAAAGGATAATGTTCTGTTAGTGTAGCTAGGATATCAAGTTATAAAATTTTTACTTCACAAAGGATGGTTTCATTTTGATCACTCATGGAATTATTTGATTTCAAATAGATCACCTCTACATTCATTTGTTGAATATTAAATTATTATTTTGTTTAGCTTCTTTAAGGGTTAATCTAACCCATTTTATTCTCACAAAGGTAAGTTACCAATTTGCCTGTATGACAAGACAACATCATCACGAAATTTCAAAACAACCCAAGGCAAGAGGTCTTCTAAACTCCTTTGCAAGCACTATTAAAAAAATTACCTCACATTGACATTTTTACAAGGAACTTCATAAATTACACCGATGAAACCTTTACAACTCTTTCCTTTAATCTACTCATAATCCATCTGCACAAATACTAGCTAGAATCGGTTGCAAGAACCGAGCATGTTAAGGCTACACATTGCAACAAAGAAGCTAACATTTAACAATATCAAGAAAGGAATGTTCTAATTCAAAAATGGATTAAAACACAACCCACAACTCAAAAATTATTCGCATGAGAAATAAATCTAAACCATCCAACAAGGAGAAAGTCAAAATACCAAAGAAGAACAAAATCACATAAATCAAGGCAAGACCTTATGGGTTAGGAGCAAGAAGGTTAAGAGTGTTGATATTTCCTTCATGTAATCCTATGGATTACGTGATTGGAATCCAAAACTTACTCCATCCAACTAAAGGGGTCCAAGAGAAGACAAAACATACTAATTATGATCGTAGGCGCGAAGCAAAACGACGTTATCCAATTCTCCTAGGGGGAGGCTTCATAGCAATAAGGGTTCGACGCCCTTAAAGAAAAAAACAACTATAGTTTCAGTTTTAACCAAGGAGCTTGACCACTACCTTCTTATAGGATTTCATAAATGTAGGACTAGTTAACAAACAAAACCACTCTTCCAGAAGCGTACAAAGGAGACACAAAAAGGGCCATTATCCTACCAACAACCTTAACCTAAACGTCAATGCCTCTACATAATATAAGGGAAGGATAAACCCAAAAGTTGTTAATAATTTTTATATATTTCCGACAATGTCAATAAGTATTAAAATAAAAAATGATTTCCTTAACAAGGCCACAAAATGGGATCTTTTAGTAACCAAGTTTGAAGTCTAAGATATTCGAGTTCGAAAACAAAGGGATTCGATACAGAGGGTAAAACACCAACGATACCCGACACTCAAAAGACATTACCACGAGTGCAAGCACAAAAATAATAACCAACACACATATTCATAAGGAAGGTTATGCAGTGTAGTCAGCCTAGAAGTTCTATGAGCTCCTTGCCAATGGTATAGAAGATGAAAATTTTCCCGATCCATGTGGGCTTATCAAGGAAAAGTCTAGCAAATATCAAAGCAGATGAATATAATACCACCTATTATATTATCATTGAAATCATTGTCATCTAACAGAAACAAGTTCACAAGTCCAATACCATGGATTCATCTACAACTTTTGTTTCAGTCCAATTATTACTAGCTTGCTTGTGACCCTTAATAAAATTATAGAGATTTCATTCAATAAAACTTACAATGTTTCCCCTTACTTTAATCAAACAAGAGTTTGACCAGAAGTAGGTATAGAAATCTCTCAACACGTAGAGGCCAAAATAGATGTCAAGTTATTCATCATATAGAACTAGGTACAAAAGTCAACCATGTACGCTTCTAAAGCAAAACCCTAATGCCATTTTCTAATCAAAAAAAAGTAAGGAATGCCCACAGGCTTAAACAAGTTTTAGAACAACGTCACTATTAATGTACCTTTTAGCAAAACAGAGAGCCCTAAACAGAAATACGTATTTATTCAACCAAATAGAAATATGAAGGCTTAACCTTCCATTTAGTAACCCTGATTATAACTACCATCACAGTAATTCTTTTAAAAGAGAGTCATATAAGCAAATAAAACTCAATAATGTTTCCTTCCCTACGAACTAGATCTGCATCACTCAAAATTAAAGTAACCCATTTAGAAAAATATGAAATAGAGTAAGCTATAAGAGAGGAAAGAACATTCCAAGCAAAACCAAAGTGAAATTGGATCGAGATTTAAAGGAACAACCAACACAATCAAGCAAAGTGATTATAAACAACCACGAAAACATTTTGTCTATGCGCTATTCAAATAGGAAAGAAAGTTCATTTCAAGATACGAAAGAAGGTAGAAAACTATTACAAGGAGTAGATTTAACATGCCCTGTTTTAGAACGCTATATCTCATGGCCACCATGCGACCGAGGTGGCTCCTGGGCAACAAAGAAGTTCCAAAATATTTCTCCACCAAATTCATGCTTCCACCCACTCTATTATCCCAAATACCATAGGAAAGGGGTGATTGAAACATGCCTTCTTAAACATTGGAACTCACGGGAATTATAGCACTTGCTCAATTAACATCACTTTTATCCTCCACGCTAAGCAAAACCTTTGAACATTTTTTCAAACCATGCGCGTAATCTACTCAATGACGTGAAGAATATCCAAAGAAGATATTTTCAGATCATAGTTTTTTATAACTATAGAATTTTCCTTTTGCCCACAAACCCAACTATATCTCCACCAAATCCATATGCATCCGATTGCCCTAATCCTCCTCAAATTAACCTCGATGCTCTCTCAATAGAAAAGCTTGCCCACATCGATGATAATTAGAAGAGGTTTTAAACTACGTGGAAGCACGGGTGATGTCCTTACCCTCTAGACTGTATCCATCAAAATTCGGATGAGTTGGGTTGACTTGGAGCATCCTCGATTTTGTTAGGTGCCACGAGAATCTTTGACTACTGATGGCTTCCCCATCTTGTGGACTCGAGCCCTCGCCTCCTCCCGAGTCTTGTGAACAATGCGGCTATGCCAAATGAGCATTGCGGCGAATATCACGACCGGATAAATGCAAGGAGTAATGGGATGATTTATAAACGAGAAGGATTATGAGGATCACCATTATTGCAAAAAGGAACACATGCTTCATGAATATTCCGATCTTGAAGGTGTGATAATTCCAATAGCTTTAACAATCCTTTTGCCTGCCGACTTCTTCTGAATGCCAAGAATTACCTCTTTGTTGGGTACCAGCCATTGATCTCATAATTGGAGTTAAAAGCAATTTCTGTGTCATGAATATTTGGATATGTTTCAGTATGAGCCACAAAGAGGCACACCACTCTTCCATGAGTGTGCCTTTAAATCAATAAGGTCTCAGAGAGAATCTTTGCAAGACCAATTTCATTCAATCCATCCATATGAACACTCTATTTCGCATCCCAACAATCGCATTAGCATAAAGAGCCATTTCATTCTTGAATGTTGTCTAGAAACAATTTGAGGATGGTCTTCTATCAATTCCCAAAGTTGTCAAAAACAAATAAGTTCTTCTAATGAATTAAGCACGTCTCATTGTTAAAAAGTCCCTTTCTACCGCAATACCAAGAAGGGAAGCATGAGCCCTTGCCGCCAGAGGAAACACTATTTACCAAGTTCCACACCACGGCTCGAAACAAGATCAAGAAAACCCAAATCGCAACACCCAAGGATTTAGGCCTAAAATCCTACTTGAAGCTTCAGTATAACCTCGGTTGACCACTGGCCAGCAGGAAGGCGCCCAAGGTTCTCATGACAGAATCCATTTGCGAACTAACAACATTAAAGAAACTCCATCCATACCTAGACCTCACGCAGTCTCATTAGAGAATCTTTGCACTAAATTTCATCGGCGTCCTCTGAGAAACCATGAGAAAACATAGTTGATTTTGGTAGAAAGATTTCAAGGAGAATCTCAATTTGAGGATGCAATCACGTAGTCCAAAAAAGGGAGACTCATGCTTGTTAGAGGGATAAAAGGATTCTACGTGCAAGAATAGAAATCAAAAATTTAACTCATAAATGGGGCATGTGCGGCCGTGCAACAAGAAAGGATCAACACCAAGACGGATTCCAGGGGTCTTTAATGCAATGGCGGGTAAAATACTCTCCCCGGAGGCCAAGATTTTCTAAGATAAGTCCGATTTGAAAGCTAAGCCTGGCATATAGCAGGAAACACTTCCGGTGGCACTTTCCTAAGGATTTGTTTCATTAATCCTCACCAAACATATGCCAAACAAGGCACCAAAATAAATAAAAAAGAATATGGCAGAGGCCATACACTCTACCACGCACCCCTCTTTGCTAGAAAACAAGAAACCCTCCACCTCATGCCAACTTCATTTCATATGAACCATAAAGGCAATGCGGGTCATCTCAAGGCATGCTAGAACATTATGAAATAAGTCAAAATGCGTGGATGTTATAAAAAGGCTTAGTTTATTTGACATAAAATGATTAGATATATTATGGAGGAATCCAACCACACCACTCGCCAAAAGGACAGAAAACACTAATATCCCAAAAGGAACAACATTCTCCCTAAGAAGCACGGTTGTTGCGAGAAAGGAAGCCCATGCCCAAGGCATTACATGATTTATAAGGCATGGGGAATAGATGGATTTGGATGAGAGTAAACTTGTATTTTTTTAAGTCATACCCATAGTAATTATTCTAGTATGATTTGGATAAATTGTATATTAAAATATGTGATAAGATAAAACTTGAATGTTAATATTTATGAATGCAGTATTTTATATTAATAAATTTATTTTGGTTTAACACATGGGAGAGACTTAGGTTTTTCAAATTGGTTTACGAGTTCCTAAAGCTAAAAATAACTTATGTAATATTTTTTTGAAATTTAATTTGCCTAAAGAGAATTAGTTTGAGACACCAATAAAGGGTTTACGGATCTATCTCTTCCTAGATTTGATTCAAAAACAACATTAGTTATTGAAAAAGATAACTTAATTATATAAGTGTGTTTTTTAAGAAAAAAATATACTTTTAGAAAGTTAGATATAAATATACAAAACAATAATTTTATATACATATATACTTTTATCATTAAATAAAATAAGGGGAAAAAGTAAATTTTGACTAATATATATAAAAATTTTGACAATATAAATTGATGAATTCCTGGGGAGGTTGTAGATAGCTTAGCTAATTTTATTTGAATTTCATGTGTATGTTTGATAAGTAAATTTGTAATTTAAAAGTATAGGAATATAAGTGTATGTGATGAATTACAATTAATTTGAAATGTCTTTAATATAAGAGGTTTTTATAAACAATTAAATTTTCTCATTATTTATTGAATTTTTAAATAATCATCAAAAGGGTATGTAGTTTAATTGGTAGAAAAGATGGTTGTTAGGTATGTTATATATCATTCAATAAGGACAACTCTCTAAAGATATAATTTTAAAAAAATTGTCTAGATTGATTCGACCAAGATATTAATCTTCAAATATAAATCGATTATAAATTACAAAAGTATAAAAATGTATTAGTTAAACGACTTACTCATCTACTCATTTAATCATTAATCAGGGACTTTTAATGTAATCAAGATTCTTAGAATAAGAGATTTTCAAACTTTAATATGAGAAATTTAATTTACACAAAGTAGAATACATTGAAAACATACTAAGAGAATCCTAAAACTTTCATCTTTTATTGAAAACTAATTATTTCTAAACTTTAAATATTAATGAGAATTATTAGATAAACATATTCACAAATCATTTGGATATTACCTTTGATAGAGAGTAGTAGAATATTTTCAATTTGAATGTTTCACGTGAGGTGTTCAAACTATTAACAAAACTCACTGAAGATGACCATGAAGAACATGTAAGAAAATTTACTGATGGGTATGATAATAGGCCTTTTCCATGGAAAGTGTGTCACTTATTGATTTCTACTAGATCTTGGATATATAATCCATGGAGAAAAAAGGAGATAAGAAATGGGAGGTTAGGATTTGGAATAGTTATTGTTAGAGTATTCCCAAGGTTTTCATCCCCTTCGTGCATGAAATAAATGGGTTAATTTTTGTTATGAAAGTTGTTGCTTTACAATTGTTTAATGATATAGAGAGAGATATCAGACTTAAGTTGTGATTCAATAAATTCAAACTAGGATTTTTCAATTATAATCCATGGCATATCGAGAGGAGGGTATTATAGAAGATGTTGATAATAAAAGTGATTATGAAGATGAAGTTAATAAAATATTCAAAAAAATACAACATAACATGAATGGGAAATCATATTTAGGCTTCATCATGGTCAAATTTTTCAAGTGACTTAATAGATATGTTGGGAAGAAGAGATATTGATAAACAAACACCATGGAATGATGAATATCAAAGGTGAGAATACACAAGTAAAGAAATAAAATTCATAAGTAGCATGAAAGATAATGGGTTGGTTATAGATGATGAATTAGCCCCAAATTTCAATTATGACACCTTGGGTGCTAAACAAAAATAAGCACTTGATATAATACTAACACATTATAATCAGTGTCAAAATACTATTCCATTATTCATGATAGTTCAAGGAACATAAGGAACTATATAATCCTATGTGATTGGTGTGATTCGTCAAGCACTTTTTGATGCATCATTTCCATAACGTTCTCCTCTTTTATTAATTACACAAACAAGAGTTGAAGCATTTAATATTGGTTCCTTAACGATCCATTCACTAATTTGAATTCCTATTCCAGATTTTGTCATAATTAAATGAGCAAGACTTAAAACATTCCAACAGAGATGTGCTACAAACATAAAATATATATTGATTTATGAAATGAGCTTTATCGGATAAAATTTGCTAGAAAACATAGAGACTTTGTCAACATTCCTACAAAAGAAGACACTCATTTTTTGGTGGTGTTTCTATGATTTTGGTAAGATATTTGGGGAAAATTTCTCTATTATAGAAAAACCACCATATGATAGTAATAGACATGTAAAGCTGATATGGGAAGCATTCAAAATAGTTTTTACATTGGATAAGGTATTTAGACAAGAAGAAGATAAAGAAGAAAAAATTTTTTTGGAAACTTCTCACAAATCGCAGAGATGCAAATCTAACACTAGATGATTGGATGTATTAATTAATGAGTAGAACAAGTTCATGCATTATACAAAGCTAGCAATGAAGAATTTGACAATAATATTTACCTAGATTATGACAAAGATTAACGTGAATAACCACAACAAAAAAAATTACATTTATTGAAGAGACATGTTGCATGTAGCATTGCAACTACAAAAAGTACCACCAACACACTGACAAGAGGTCCGAATGATGAAATTGATATTGAATTATTAATTTCTAATGATGTAAGGGTTATGTTAATATCCAATCTTTGGATATAAGCAAGTCTTGTAAATGGAGCTCTAGGATATATCCAAAGCATAATATACACACTTATGGTAGTGGCCCACCAAAACCACCAACATATGTAATGGTTGAATTTGATAATTAATTTGGAATACATTTGAAGATAGAAATCCATGTACCATCCCAATTACAACAATAAAGGGGACGTACACACCAAATACCCTTACGGTTGGCATGGGCATTGAAAATACATAAATTACATGGTTGGACTCTTTCCAAGTATACATTTGATATTTAAGAAAATGGAAACAATAGGGTTAACATTTGTGGCTATCTCTCGAGTAAAGTCATTGCAAAGTCTAAGAATATTTCCTCCATTTACATATGATCGGTATGAAAAGATGAAGAAGGGAAAACTAATTTTGAAATGGAAGGCAGAGGAAGAAAGATTTAACTCTTTGGAATATAACTAATGTCCCCTATGTAACACACATTTCATTCTATGATTTTGTCATTTCATGTGATGTAAATTTTGTATTTTGATTCATATGAAATAATACTTTATTTTTAGAACATGATAATATGGTTACTAATAAAATCCATAAGAACTTTATGTATTATAGACGTAGAATTTTTATTAGTAATTTATTCTCTTAAGATAATATGCTTCCCTTATTAAATGGCTATATGGCGTCCCTTGTAAGATATTTGAATCTAAACGGATTAACTGTTAATATTTTGTCATTTTAATTTTCATTTGTGACATTTTGATCTAAATGAATATTAGAAAAGATTATTAATTGTTTGTCTTTCCATGAAAATTTCAATATATTATCTTGGATATTATTGGTTTTGATTTGTAGAAAATATACCTTAAGGTAGTTCAATCAAATTCATTAGAAATTCTAATGACTTAAGGAAATATTAAATATATAGGGGTCGAATGCTATCTTGGGTTCTTGATCTTATATAGAAAGAAGTGTTGATTTCACCAATGAACTACGTGGGTGGGGATCCTTATTATTAATAATATGAGTCTTAAGTCCTCAACTTTAGGTATATTTGACTTTGATATTTTTGGGTGCTACTAGCATACCTATATTATATTAATATATGTAAAATATGCCGAGAGGTATAGTTCACAAGGCGTTTATACCTCTCGGCATATTTTACATACGTAGATTTATATAAACATAAATCAAAACATGGTATGTAAAATATGTCGAGAGGTATATAAAATATGTTTAAAAGTATAAATGTGTTGTGAACTATACCTCTCGGCATATTATACATATGTTAATATAATATTAGTATGCTAGTATAATTTAATTTTAAAAATAGAGATACAAATATATACGGAACCGATTTCTTTTTATTGAAAACTAATTATTTCTAAACTTTATATTAATGAGAATTATTAGATAAACGTGATTGAAGAAGCATTTAATTAAAATTCTTATTTTAAAATAATTAAATAAAATATATATTTAATATAACCCATTATTGCAATTCTGCTAACAAGATTCCTAACTTCATGACTTAAATCCGCAACAGGATTCAAATTTATGACGCAACATGCCGTCACCAAGGTTACAACTAAATAAGTGAATAACTAGATGCGGTATGACCACAAAGACAAGCATGGAAACGTTCACACCCATCAAGGACAATTCATTCTTCTCCGTAAGACACCCGAAAGACCAACCACAATACAAGGTTGCAGCTCGGGATGTCCCACTGAGAAAATCTTCTTAAGGTTAATTATTCACTGACGGTCTACCAAGACTTGACTTTGGGACCTAGAAGGTTCATGATGTGTTTCTTACAATTCTTCTTATGGTATGGGTTTCTTTTCTTTCATACTTTTAAGCAACTATATTAAGATCATCTCTAAATGACATTTACTCATTTATCTGGTTTACAAAATTACTGTGAAAATGGTTAGAGAGAGAGAAGGTCAATTCATTTTATTATGGTGATCTATGTAGTTATTAACCAGACTTTCAAAGAGAACCATGAGTTAAACTGGATTAGGGTAACAATCTTCATTTATTTATTTTTCTTTTCATTTTTTTTATTTTTATTTTTTTTTTTTCTTTTGACAAGGAACACAAGACTTATTATGTCACAATACTGAAAATAAGGTTTAATCCATAGCTTAATGTTCGCAATGGTAGAATATTTTATGTTAGAAGAAGACTCCTCTCTTTTCAATAGGAAAACTCTTAAAATTATTCAATAAGGTACACAACTCCATAATTATTTTATTTATTCACTCAACTTATGAATTCATTTTCTGTTCTGTTATTCTTTGATTAACTTTTTGAAAGAGGATTTCCACCTACTAACATGTACATGGAACTACACTGATGTCAAGACTAAGAAGAGTTATAAAAGCATGAAAGTCTTATGACTAGGGGTAGAAGCTGTGTAGAAAAAAGAGAGAGAAGAACACGGTTGAAAACCTTTCTATTCAACGAGGTACACAACTATAAGGTGATCACAAGGTTGATAGAACTTGGTGAGCATAAGAATGTACCAAACATAATCAAGCCACACAACCACAACGGTTCAAACCAATAAATAATATTATCAAAGAACGCTCATAACAAGGTGAAGATTGAAATATTATTTCTCACAAAGATAATTACAATCTTAGTAC
This sequence comes from Taxus wallichiana var. yunnanensis, assembly GCA_018340775.1. Classification (NCBI taxonomy): domain Eukaryota; kingdom Viridiplantae; phylum Streptophyta; class Pinopsida; order Cupressales; family Taxaceae; genus Taxus; species Taxus wallichiana. The sequence continues at coordinate 228,753,356 of CM031233.1, forward strand.
AACAGACAAAGCAACTTTATAACACATTAACCGAACATCCAAGGCAAGAGGCCTTCCAAATCCATATCAAGAATCATAGCAATAATTTCAACACGTGTGACATTGCACAAAAGAAAAAACATAAAACAAACCTGATGAAACCTTCACCACTCTTCCCTCTATCAACAGCGCAAGCCATCTCGCACAAGTATTAACTTGAGTCGGTTCACGAGAAATGAGCATGTTAAGGCTACACATTGCAATGAAGAAGCTAACATTTAACAATATCATGAAAGGAATCTTCTAGATAAAAAAAAAAGATCAAAGCACAACCCACTAATCAAAATTTCTTCATAAAGAAAGAGATTTATACAGCCAAGCAAGGAGGAAGTCAAAATTTCTAGTAAGAAAGATAACTCTAGGATCAAGGCAAGACCTTAATGGTTAGGGACATAATGTTAAGAGTATAAAGATTTCAATCATGTAATCTTAGAGATTACGTGATTGAAATCGATACTATTTCTGTCCATCTCAAAATCAAAGAACTTGAGGAGTCAAGACATTTATTTCCGATCATAGCCGCGAAGCAAAACAAGGTTATCCAATCCTTCCAGGAGGAGGGTTTTATAGCAATAAGGAGCGTAACCCAAAACAAAAGACAATCTATAGTTTCAGTTTTAAGCAAGAGTTTATCGGCTCTTCCTTAAATACAGGATTCCCTAAAAGTGATAAATGCTAACATAATCAAAGCCACTCTTGGATGCATTAAATCCACAAACATCCATTAATCTACCAATAGTCTTCATCAAAGTCGTCAACTTTTCCAAACAATATAAGGGAAGGGTAGCCCCCATGCCATTAATAATTTACCAAAATTCTGACAACATCATACATACTGAAGGTTGATTACATTTAACGAAGTCGCAAAGCGGGACATTTAACAAAGAAGCTTGATAATATATGATAATCGAGTTTGCATTCAAAGGGTTCAATACACGATAGGTAATACACCATCGATACCCCATTCTCTAATAAGGCCTTACCACGAGTGAAAGTAAAAAAAGAAACAAACAACACACATATCCATCTGGGGAAGGTTTCGCGGTGCGCGAAAATAGGAATGGAAAAGTTCATGAGCTTTGTGTCAATGGTATAGAAGATGAATAAATTTTAACATCTCCATGTGGGCTTATCGAGGAAAAGCCTGGCGGATAAAGAAATATCAAAGCCAGATAATATATCGGTGTAGAATCTCATTATATTATCAATACTAAAGAAAGCAGCTTTGTCATCTAATACGTTGACAAGGAAAAAGGAATCACAAGTCAATACAAATGGAAACCCTCATCTTTTCCTTTATTCTAACGTATATAGAGAAGATATTTGCATTAGCGATATCCTTAAAAAAATTGTAGAGATTTCATTCAATTAAACTTACAATGTTTCCCCCTTACTTTAATCAAACAAGAGTTTACAATGAAGTAGGTATAGTAATTCTCTCAACACGTAGACCTAGAATAGATGTCGGGTTATTCATCCTTAGAACTGGGTAGAAAAGTCAACCATGTACTTCTAAAGCAAAACCCTAATGCCATTTTCTAATTAATCAAAAGTAAGGAATGCCCACAGGCTTAAACAAGTTTTAGAACACAAAGTCACTATTAATGTACCTTTTAGCAAAACAGAGAGCCCTAAACAGAAATACGTATCTATTCAACCAAAAAAGAGATATGTAGGCTTAACCTTCCATTTACTAACCTTCAAAATTATAAATACCATCATTAGAATTCTTTTAAAAGAGAGTCATATAAGCAAACAAAACTCAATAATGTTTCCTTCCCTACGAACTAGACTGCATCACTCAATATTGCAGTAGCCCATTTAGACAAATATAAACAGAGTAAGCTATAAGAGAGGAAAGAACATTCCAAGCAAAACCAGCGAAATTGGAACGAGATTTAAAGGAACAACCACACAATCAGGCAGTGATATAAACAACTACGAAAACATCTTGTCTAGGCGCCATTCAAGAGGAAAGAATATTCATTTCAAGATACTGAAAGAAGGTAGAAAACTATTACAAGGAGTAGATTTAACATGCCTGATTATAGTTCTTCCCAATCCATTAACAAGCACGTCGACTGGGCTCGAAAGCAACAAGCAACACAACTCGCGTAACTTCTCTTCCTCGGCTGCAAAGCCCATGGTCAAATCCATACCACAGTAACGACCATGCTTGGGCATAAGAAAGGGTGATTGAAACATGCCTTCTTGGAATCCTCGGGAGCAACTGACGGGAAGATAGAAGCACTCTGTTTGAAGAGCATCACAACCACCATAGAAAACCCACACAACCATCTTCATGACTTCCATATCAAAGAAGATATGTATCATTTCTATAACTATAGACCCCCTTTTCCTTTTGCCCACAAACCCAACTATATTCTCCACCAAATCCTCACGCAGCCAGCCAATAATTGGCGTGAGCAGGTCACCACAAGAAAAACCAGGGCATACGTTTAATAAGAAAATGTAAAGCAAATTTCCAATTACTGAAATTCTCAACCGCCACATTGATAACAAATGCTTCGCAACCCTATACCAAAACCAAAGAGAAATGCAAAGAACCACTTGACAGACACAAAGTATCCAACGTATAACTTTCCTCTTTGAGCCTGGTTTAAAACGCCATCACAACATGCATCTGATTGTTCCTGATTTGGACCTCCTAACCTTAGTGCTCTCATATTAGGAGCAGCCCTGGTAATTCTTTGAATGCTGCCAGATGGAGGAGATTGACCCATTTCAGAAACTTGGTAAACTTGGTGTTACCCTCTAATAAAGGGGGTGCCGGCTGGTTCCTCCATTTGAGCAAAAGCTCAGCCGCATCCTTGCCACCCAGTGTCGCCATGACTCGAATAACAAGGTCACTATACGCCCATGGAGAGCTTATCTTGGTACCCTCGCTTACATTGTAAACGAGGAACGAAAATACTGGAACCCAGTTTTCCAGAAACTTCAGCTTGACATCTTTGGTTGTTATTGTTTCTGCAGACCCAAGGGCTTTTAAAAAGTAAATAATTATTTCAACAATGAGGGGAGAATATGGTTTACCGTCTTCACTTTTTACCTCCAGCAACAACTGACAAAGCTGTGTATTGTTATTAAAACCCTCCATGCTTTTTGTGAACAGACTTTTGTCCTGTCCTATGACCTTAATAAGCCATAAGCATGCTCGATTGAGAACCAAGCCAAGTAATTTCCGAATCGAATCTTCTTCTCCGGATATCCGAGATTTTCTTTCCTTGTTTTAGAAGTGATTCCTGTATATGGATTTAATGGTGAAGGGTGTTTCTACTTTTGTGTTATTTAGAATTAAATCTTCTACAACATGGGTGTATTCGTCCACATGATCTTCGACGGAAAGTATTATGGATTTCACAACACTTTTAATGGATTGTTCCACAGCAAAAGTGAAATCCTCGTGTGTCCGTATCACTTTGGACGAGCCGTGCATCCAAATCTTCAAGAGACCTTACAGGAATTATGCTTATGGCGTCTCTTATCTAGATTTTCTCTTTGAAAGACCACGAATAGCCTCAAGATACCTCATACACGCCTTTAAACATTCGTCGAGATCCATACTTGCACACACTTTCATGATAGACAAGGCTTCCTCCACTCCTGGAAGGGAAACGGTATTCCTTGATGGCAATAGTTGGAAGGAGAGTGAAAGTATCCAGATGAGCCTTCGTATCTGTGGAAGTTAAAGTCACTTCCAAATTGTCCAAACATTTTCCACTTATTTTTTCCCCTGGATGAGTTTCTCAAAATTCGAGTGGTTGAGAAAACAACAATGCAACATCAATGGATTTTCCGTCAAATAGGTTTCGTCTGTGGATTTCAGCATCAAACCAATATCTCTATGTGGATCGCCAAACAAGGTAACTCAGGTATTCTTCTTGTAGAAATCCCGTAAGAACACACAAAAGCGCGCGCCCAAGAAAGAAACACGCCTAACCCTCACTGTACGCATTGAAAGAGGATCTAAGCGAGATCATGGTGAAGGAAGTCAAGACTCCACCGACTTCCCATCTGTCCCACGCAAGTAGAAAACGTGAAGCCAATGTATCTCCCTCAACAAGGAATATTTGCAAATCGTAAATAAATGAGGTGCATTGCCTAAAGACTCCAACACGCTAAGATTAATGACTCCACCCTCCACGCCAAGGAGATGGAAGACAATGTTGTTTGGGGTCATTACATTCTCCTCCCTTAAGAAAGCATCGTCCTCGATGCGACATTACATAGAGGAAAGGAAAGCACGTAACCAACAACATGCAAAGGAGGAGTACACTTTATGGTTTAAATTTTAGTTAATTAAAGCACCATGGTCACAAGGTAGCCTTAGGAACATTTGGTAGAATTTTTAACTTTCAATGTTACTGTGAAGATTGGCGGTTCTTTCTTGTTTATCATTTCATTATTCTCTTTCCATTAGCATTATTCTTACTTTAATTTCTTTTAAAATTTCATCATTGAAGAGTTTTGGTTTATTCCTTATTGTGGGTGCCCAACATGAAGCGCTAACACAACACCCTACGAGTTCACAAGACACTCTGATTCACAAGCACACAAGTATATACTTCAAGATTGTATTACACCACAAAAGGTTACTCAAATACAAAATGGAATAGGCATCCACATAACATAGTACTCGACACACATCAATGACTGACATAACAAAATACTTAACTAAAACAAGTACTACAATCCACTAGACATTTCCTCAATTTGCATCGATGTAAAACTCACATAACACCAACAAATGCCACAGTACATAGTGTCCACAAGGGATCAATGACATAATCCACAACATCACAACACATATCCATCCGACATGAGTAACACATACATCAAAAGACCACTACCAAACATCACAATAACTCAACATATATCCCAAACATCAACCATACACACAAATATCATAATATGCCTCCCTCAAACTCTTATGCCTCCCTCAAATCTCTTATGACTCCCTCAAACTCTTATGCCTCCCTCAAGTCTCTTATGCCTCCCTCAAGTCTCTTATGCCTCCTCAAACTCTTATGCCTCCCTCAAGGAGGCCGGTTGTCCCTATGGTCCAAGACACATAGAGTTCGAACACTCCTAACCCAAGTGACATAATAACGCGTGGTTCAACAACCCGCTAGTTATATGTAACCCCTGGGGCGTACCCCCATACAACGAAGCGGTCCATAGGTCCAACCAATCCATGGTGCATCCTATGACCTATTCCACACATCACGACAATAGAACCAAAGACAACAATCCAATCAAAGTGCTAAGTGGCAAAGTACAAGCCTTGGGCAAGGCGGTAAAATTCCAAATTTAAAAGAAGACCCCAAATCAAGCTAAAATAAATGGCCAAATAGCCATAGTTAGTATCAAAATCCCCATGTTAGTGCCACAAACCAAGGAAATGCCCAAAATTATAAAGCATGGCAATCAAGAAAAGATCTTTGGTCCTTGCAAAATAAAGTAAAAGCTCAATTTACGAATAAAATCAACTTATAATAATGTCACATTACGATAACCGTGTGGCCTTATCTAGCCACCAAAGGGGGTACTCAACGAGTTGCTAGCACTCGGAACATCGAGCCTCAGCTCGTAAAATACATATCAATAATACAACTGTCATCACCTCCATTTAAATCATCCCACCACCACTTCGACAAGGCTAAACATAGTCATAGATACACTAAGGTTGTACCCATACATAAAACCACATAGGAGAGAGAGAGAAAGAATCACATGTTATCTACTAAACCTAAGTTTTAGCTCGAGTTATTGACCCATGGTACACCATTCCTCACTCTCAACATACACTTCTACCGATTTCCCTCAGGATCGGTTAGCGTAAGGTTCACAACATAACATACAACAACATCACTAACATAACGGTGGCACACACGTAACTACCATAACGTCTCACGTATGGTATGCATACAGGGTAGATCACAATCATACATCCACTAAGTGTAATACATCACTTTACCCACATTCGCACCCAAAGTGCAATCACTATACGATAGGGTTCATACATTCACCGTATGACCCAAAATCACAACATGAAGCATTACCTACATATTTTGCAAATCATACATACGATGAACATAGTACATCACAACATAACATCCATTGCAACATAGCAAGGTGGTACACACATTTCTTCAAAACATGGTAAAAACATCATGATACAACTCATTTCTTTTAACATCAATCTAGTCATACAACACATTGATACACCCACATATCACAATATGCCACAATGCTCCAACACTACATCATCCACATTAGAATTCTTTTCACACATCACAAACAAAAATTCACACGTGAACTCTTCATAGAATCCACAAGAAGGAGAGAGAATACTCTCATCCCCAACACATCAACATGATGACAAAACACGCACCGAGTGACATACACATCACGTGCGTTCACAATATCACAATTACGACAATAATCACATCACACTTAAAGCACATTACTCTTCCAATATAAATCATCATCATGCAACATCATCATCATCATGCAGTATCATCATGTAACACCACCACCACCATGCAACATCACCATACAACACCAATCCGGCCCATAGGTTCGAGAGCATGAACCTACGCTCTGATACCAAGTGTAACACACCAAACAAACCAACACAAGGACAACACAGTGAAATACAGGATAATTTTTTTTTTTGACTTGCTTGACACATAACATGACGCAACATGCCGTCACCAAGGTTACAACTAAATAAGTGAATAACTAGATGCAGGTATGACCACAAAGACAGCACGGAAACGTTCACACCCATCAAGGACAATTCATTCTTCTCCTGGTAAGACACCTCGAAAGACCAACCACAATACAAGGTTGCAGCTCAGGATGTCCCACTGAGAAAATATTCTTAAGGTTAATTATTCACTGACGGTCTACCAAGACTTGACTTGGGACCTAGAAGGTTCATGATGTGTTTCTTACAATTCTTCTTATGGTATGGGTTTCTTTTCTTTCATGCTTTTAAGCAACTATATTAAGTCATCTCTAAATGACATTTACTCATTTATCTCGGTTTACAAAATTACTTGTGAAAATGGTTAGAGAGAGAGAAGGTCAATTCATTTTATTATGGTGATCTATGTAGTTATTAACCAGACTTTTAAAGAGAACCATGAGTTAAATTGGATTAGGGTAACAATCTTCATTTATTTATTTATTTATTTTTCATTTTTTTTATTATTTATTTATTTTTTCTTTTCGATTCGACAAGGAACACAAGACTTATTATGTCACAATACTGAAAATAAGGTTTAATCCATAGCTTAATGTTCGCAATGGTAGAATATTTTATGTTAGAAGAAGACTCCTCTCTTTTCAATAGGAAAACTCTTAAAATTATTCAATAAGGTACACAACTCCATAATTATTTTATTTATTCACTCAACTTATGAATTCATTTTCTGTTCTTTTATTCTTTGATTAACTTTTTTGAAAGAGGATTTCCACCTACTAACATGTACATGGAACTACACTGATGTCAAGACTAAGAAGAGTTATAAAAGCATGAAAGTCTTATGACTAGGGGTAGAAGCTGTCAGAACAAAAGAGAGAGAAGAACACGTTAAAACCTTTCTACTCAACAAGGTACACAACCTTAAGGTGATCACAAGGTTCAATAGAACTTGGCTGAGCATAAGAATGTGCCAAACATAATCAAGCCACGCAACCACAACGGTTCATAACCGATAAATAATATTATCAAAAGAACGCTCATAACAAGGTGAAGATTGAAATATTATTTCTCACAAAGATAATTACAATCTTAGTACAACAGGACAAAGCAACTTTATAACACATTAACCGAACATCCAAGGCAAGAGGCCTTCCAAATCCATATCAAGAATCATAGCAATAATTTCAACACGTGTGACATTGCACAAGAAGAAAAAACATAAAACAAACTGATGAAACCTTCACCACTCTTCCCTCTATCAACAGGCGCAAGCCATCTGCACAAGTATTAACTTGAGTCAGTTCACGAGAACTGAGCATGTTAAGGCTACACATTGCAACAGTAAGCTAACATTTAACAATATCATGAAAGGAATGTTCTAGTTAAAAAAAAGATCAAAGCACAACCCACTAATCAAAATTGCTTCATATGAGAAAGAGATTTATACAGCCAGCAAGGAGGAAGTCAAAATTTCTAGTAAGAAAGATAACTCTAGGATCAAGGCAAGACCTTAATGGTTAGGGACATAAATGTTAAGAGTATAAAGATTTCAATCATGTAATCTTAGAGATTACGTGATTGAAATCTGATACTATTTCTGTCCATCCCGAAATCAAAGAACTTGAGGAGTCAGAGACATTTATTTCCGATCATAGCCGTGAAGCAAAACAAGGTTATCCAATCCTTCCAGGAGGAGGGTTTTATAGCAATAAGGGAGCGTAACCCAAAACAAAAGACAATCTATAGTTTCAGTTTTAAGCAAGAGTTTATCGGCTCTTCCGTACAGGATTCCCTAAAAGTGATAAATGCTAACATAATCAAAGCCACTCTTCAGATGCATTAAACAGTCACAAACATCCATTAATCTACCAATAGTCTTCATCAAAGCCGTCAACTTTTCCAAACAATATAAGGGAAGGGTAGCCCCCATGCCGTTAATAATTTACCAAAATTCCGACAACATCATACATACTGAAGGTTGATTACATTTAACGAAGTCGCAAAGCGGGACATTTAACAAAGAAGCCTGATAATATATGATAATCGAGTTTGCATTCAAAGGGTTTAATACACGATAGGTAATACACCATCGATACCCCATTCTCTAATAAGGCCTTACCATGAGTACACGCACAAAAAAGAAACAACACACATATCCATCGGGAAGGTTTACGCAAAAAAAGGAAATGCCTAGAAAGTTCTATGAGCTCCTTGCCAATGGTATGAAGATGGAAATTTTACCATCTCCATGTGGGCTTATCGAGGAAAAGCCTAAAGCAAATATCAAGCCAACTTGATAATTATAATCTCATGGCCACCTATTATATTATCACTAAAGAAATCAGCTTTTTGTCATCTAACAGAAACGAAGTACTCACGAAGTCAATATGTGGATTAAACCTACTCATCTTTTGTTCTTATTCTAACGATATAGAGAATGATATTCCATACTAAGGCATTACATATATTTATCATTATAAGGTAAAAAAATTGTTTCCTAGAGATTTCATTCAATTAAACTTACAATGTTTCCCCCTTACTTTAATCAAACAAGAGTTTTTATTTTAGAAGTAGGTATAGTAATTCTTCTCAACACGTAGAGGCGTCAATAGATGACACAAGTTATTCATCCTCTGGGGTGGGGGTAGAAAAGTCATATACCAAAATCATTTCTAAAGCAAACGGACCTAATGCCATTTTCTAATTAATCAAAAGTAAGGAATAAATCCAAAGATTTAAACAAGTTTTAGAACACAAAGTCACTATTAATGTACCTTTTAGAAAAAAAAAAACCAGAGAGCCCAAACATTGAAATACGTATCTATTCAACCATAAAAGAGATATGTAGGTCAAACCTCCTGGATATGGCCTAAATTCTTAACCTTCCATTTCCTAACCTTCAATTATAAATACCATCACAGTCATAGAAACCATAATTCATTTTAAAAGAGAGTCATATAAGTTAAACAAAACTCAATAATGTTTCCTTCCCTACTAACTAGTTTGCATCACTCAATATGCAAAAGCCCATTTAGACAAATATAATGAAATGGAGTAAGCTATAAGAGAGGAAAGAACATTCCAAGCAAAACCATCGAAATTGGAAGGAGATTTAAAGGAACAACCACACAATCGGCAAAGTGATATAAACAACTACGAAAACATCTTGTCTAGGCGCCATTCAAGAGGAAAGAATATTCATTTCAAGATCTTTGAAAAAGGTAGAAAACTATTACAAGGAGTAGATTTAACATGCACGATTATAGTTCTTCCCACCAACAAGCACACGTCGACTGTGGCTCGAGGAAACATCAACACAACTCGCGCAACTTCTCTTCCTCGGCGTCTTTGAATATCCATACCCTCTGTTAACGACCATGCTTGGCATAAGAAAGGGTGATTGAAACATGCCTTCTTGGAATCCTCGGGAGCAACTCCGGGAAGATAGAAGCACTCTGCTCAAGAAGAGCATCACAACCACCATAGAAAACCCACACAAACATCGTCATGACTTCCATATCCAAAGAAGATCTCAGTATCTGTTTCTATAACTATAGATCCCCTTTTCCTTTTGCCCACAAACCCAACTATATTCTCCACCAAATCCTCACGCAGCCCAAATAATTGGCGTGAGAGCGGAGTCACCACAAGAAGAACAGGGCATACGTTTAATAAGCAAATGAAGATGAAATTTTAACCACGAAATTCTCAATACGCCACATTGATAACAAATGTTGCAATCCCTAGACCAAAACCAAAGAGAAATGCAAAGAACCACTTGGATGACACAAAGTATCCAACGTATAACTTTCCTCTTTGAGCCCGGGTTTAAAACGCCATCACAACATTCATCCGATTGTTCTCGATTTGGACCTCCTAACCTTGGTGCTCTCATATTAGGAGCAGCCCTGTAATTCTTTGAATGCCGGATGGAGGAGATTGACCCATTTCAGAAACTTGGTAAACTTGGTGTTACCCTCTAATAAAGGGGGTGCCGGAAGTTCCTCCATTTGACATAAAGATTACCGCATCCTCGCCAAAGGCATCGCCATGACTCGAATAACAAGGTCACTATACGCCCATGGAGAGCTTATCTTGGTACCCTCGCTTACATTTGAGGAACATAAAATCTCTGGAACCCGCTTTTCCGAAACTTCACTTGACATCTTTGGTTGTTATTGGTGCAGACCCAAGGGCTTTTAAAAAGTAAATAATTATTTCAACAATGAGGGGAGAATATGGTTTCGTTGAATCTTCACTTTTTACCTCCAAGAACATTGTGATGAAATTCGTGTATTGTTATTAAAACCCTCCATGCTTTTTGTGAACAGACCTTTGTCCTGGTCCTATGACCTTAATAAGCCATAAGCATGCACGAGTCACAGGAACCACGCAAGTAATTTCCGAATGCCGAATCTTCTTCTCCGATATACTCGAGATTTTCTTTCCATTGTTTTAGAAGTGATTCCCAGTATATGGATTTAATGGCGAAGGGTGTTTCTACTTTTGTGTTATTTAGAATTAAATCTTCTACAAACATGGGTGTATTCATCCACATGATCTTCGTCGGAAAGTATTATGGATTTCACAACACTTTTAATGGATTGTCTCCATTGAAAAGTGAAATCCTCGTGTGTCCGTATCACTTTGGACTAGGAAGGTGCATCCAAATCTTCAAGAACTTACAGGAATTATGCTTATGGCGTCTCTTATCTAGATTTTCTCTCGTGAAAGACCACGGAATAGCCTCAAGATACCTCATACACGCCTTTAAAATTCAATCTTCGAGATCCATACCGCACACACTTTCATGATAGACAAGGCTTCCTCCACTCCCTGGAAGGGAAACGGTATTCCTTGATGGCAATAGTACAGAGAGTGAAAGTAAATCCAGATGAGCCTTAAATTCGTGGAAGTTAAAGTCACCGTCAAATGTCCAAACATTTTCCGCTTATTTTTTCCCACTGGATGAGTTTCTCAAAAAATTCGGAGTGGTTGTGGATCCTGCAATGCAACATCAATGGATTTTCCGTCAAATAGGTTTCGCCTTGGATTTAAATCAAACCAATATCTCTAAAGCACGCCAAGGAAACAAGGTAACTCGTAGGTCGCTCTACACTGTAGAAATCCAGCAAGAACACACCTCGCATCATGTCAAGAAAGAAACACGCCTAACCCCCACCGTTACGCATTGAAAGAGGATCTAAACGAGATCATGGTGAAGGAAGTCAAGACTCCACCGACTTCCACTGTCCCACGCAAGGTAGAAAACGTGACAGTCAACCAGAACAAGGAAGATTTGCAAATCAGGTAAATAAATGAGGTGCATCCACCAGCCTAAAGACTCCAACACGCTAAGATTAATGACTCCACCCTCCACGCCAAGGAGATAAAGCTGATGACAAGGTTGTTTGGGGTCATTACATTCTCCTCCCCTTAAGAAAGCATCGTCCTCGATGCGACATTACATAGAGGAAAGAAAGCACGTAACCAACAACACATGTAAAGGAGGAGTACACTTTATGGTTTAAATTTTAGTTAATTAAAGCACGGTCACAAGGTAGCCTTAGGAACATTTGGTAGAAATTTTAACTTTCAATGTTCGTGAAGATTGCGCAGTTCTTTCTTGTTTATCATTTCATTAGTCTCTTTCCATTAGCATTATTCTTAGTTTAATTTCTTTTAAAATTTCATCATTGAAGAGTTTTTGTTTCTTCCTTATTGTTGGTGCCCAACATGAACTGCTAACACAACACCCTAACAGTTCACAAGACACTCTGATTCACAAGCACACAAGTATATACTTCAAGATTGTATTACACCACATAAAGGTTACTCAAATACAAAATGGAATAGGCACTGATCCCATAACATAGTACTCACACACATCAATGACTGACATAACAAAATACTTAACTAAAAAAGTACTACAATCCACTAGACATTTCCTCAATTTGCATTCGATGTAAAAAACACATTAACATAACAAAAAATGCCTGTGTACATAGTGTCCACAAGGGGATCAATGACATATCCACAACATCACAACACATATCCATTTGACATGAGTAACACATACATCAAAAGACCACTACCAAACATCACAATAACTCAACATATATCCTGAAACATCAACCATACACACAAATATCATAAGCCTCCCTCAAACTCTTATGCCTCCCTCAAAGTCTCTTATGCCTCCTCAAACTCTTATGCCTCCCTCAAACTCTTATGCCTCCCTCAAGTCTCTTATGCCTCCCTCAAATCTCTTATACCTCCCTATTTTCCAAGACACCTAGAGTTCGAACCTCCTATGCCCCAGGAGTGACATAATAGACACGTGAGTTCGAACAACAAGTGACCGCTAGTTATATGTAACCCCTTGGGGCGTACCCCATACAACGAAGCGGGTCCATAGGTCCAACCTAATCCATGGTGCATCCTATGACCTATTCCACACATCACGACAATAGAACCAGCACAACAATCCAATCAAAGTGCAGTGGCAAAGTACAAGCCTTGGGCAAGGCGGTAAAATTCCAAATTTAAAAGAAGACCCCAAATCAAGCTAAAATAAATGGCCAAATAGCCAAAGTTAGTATCAAAATCCCCATGTTAGTGCCACAAACCAAGGAAATGCCCAAAATTGTAAAGAATGGCAATCAAGAAAGATGCTGGTCCTTGCAAAATAAAGTAAAAGCTCAATTTACGAATAAAATCAACTTATAATAATGTCACATTACGATAACTTTTTGGCCTTATCTAGCCACCAAGGGGTACTCAACGAGTTGCTAGCATTCGGAACATCGAGCCTCGGCTCGTAAAATACATATCAATAATACAAATCATCACCTCATTTAAATCATCCCACCACCACTTCGACAAGGCTAAACATAGTCATAGATACACTAAGGTTGTCGCATACATACAACCACATAAAGAGAGAGAGGAAAGAATCACATGTCCACCATCTACTAAGCCTAAGTTTTAGCTCGAGTTATTGACCCATGGTACACCATTCCTCACTCTCAACACACACTTTACCGATTTCCCTCGGGATCGGTTAGCGTAAGGTTCACAACATAACATACAACAACATCACTAACATAATGGTGGCACACACGTAACTACCATAACGTCTCACATATGGTATGCATATAGGGTAGATCACAATCATACATCCATAGTGTAACACATCACTTTACCCACATTCAGCACCCAAAGCGCAATCACCATACGATAGGGTTCATACACTCACCGTATGACCCAAAATCACAACATGAAGCATTACCTATTTTGCACAAATCATACATACGATGAACATAGTACATCACAACATAACATCCATTGCAACATACAAGGTGGTACACACATTTCTTCAAAACATGGTAAAAACATCATGATACAACTCATTTCTTTTAACATCAATCTAGTCATACAACACATTGATACACCACATATCACAATATGTCACAATGTTCCAACACTATCATCCACATTAGAATTCTTTTCACACATCACAAACAATAATTCACATGTGAACTCTTCCTAGAATCCACAAGAAGGAGAGAGAATACTCTCATCCATAACACATCAACATGATGACAAATACGCACAAAGTGACATACACATCGTGCGTTCACAAATCACAATTACGGCAATAATCACATCACACTTAAAGCACATTACTCTTCCAATATAAATCATCATCACGCAACATCATCATCTCATGAAACAATCATCATGTAACACCACCACCACCATGCAACATCACCATACAACACCAATCCGGCCCATAGGTTCGAGAGCATGAACCTACGCTCGATACCAAGTGTAACACACCAAAAAACCAACACAAGGACAACACAAAGAAATACTGGGATAATTTTTTTGACTTGCTTGACACATAACATGACGCAACATGTCGTCACCAAGGTTACAACTAAATAAGAGAATAACTAGATACAAGTATGACCACAAAGACAGCACGGAAACGTTCACACCCATCAAGGACAATTCATTCTTCTCCTGGTAAGACACCCCAAAAGACCAACCACAATACAAGGTTGCAGCTCAGGATGTCCCACTGAGAAAATCTTCTTAAGGTTAATTATTCACTGACGGTCTACCAAGACTTGACTTTGGGACCTAGAAGGTTCATGATGTGTTTCTTACAATTCTTCTTATGGTATGGGTTTCTTTTCTTTCATGCTTTTAAGCAACTATATTAAGGTCATCTCTAAATGACATTTACTCATTTATCTGGTTTACAAAATTACTGTGAAAACGGTTAGAGAGAGAGAAGGTCAATTCATTTTATTATGGTGATCTATGTAGTTATTAACCAGACTTTCAAAGAGAACCATGAGTTAAACTGGATTAGGGTAACAATCTTCATTTATTTATTTATTTATTTTTATTTTTTTATTATTTATTTATTTTTTTCTTTTCGATTCGACAAGGAACACAAGACTTATTATGTCACAATACTGAAAATAAGGTTTAATCCATAGCTTAATGTTCGCAATGGTAGAATATTTTATGTTAGAAGAAGACTCCTCTCTTTTCAATAGGAAAACTCTTAAAATTATTCAATAAGGTACACAACTCCATAATTATTTTATTTATTCACTCAACTTATGAATTCATTTTCTGCTCGATATTCTTTGATTAACTTTTGAAAAAGGATTTCCACCTACTAACATGTACATGGAACTACACTGATGTCAAGACTAAGAAGAGTTATAAAAGCATGAAAGTCTTATGACTAGGGGTAGAAGCTGTCAGAACAAAAGAGAGAGAAGAACACGGTTAAAACCTTTCTACTCAACAAGGTACACAACCTTAAGGTGATCACAAGGTTCAATAGAACTTGGCTGAGCATAAGAATGTACCAAACATAATCAAGTCATGCAACCACAACGGTTCAAAACCAATAAATAATATTATCAAAGAACGCTCATAACAAGGTGAAGATTGAAATATTATTTCTCACAAAGATAATTACAATCTTAGTACAACAGGACAAAGCAACTTTATAACACATTAACCAAACATCCAAGGCAAGAGGCCTTCCAAATCCATATCAAGAATCATAGCAATAATTTCAACACGTGTGACATTGCACAAGAAGAAAAAACATAAAACAAACTGATGAAACCTTCACCACTCTTCCCTCTATCAAAGCGCAAGCCATCTCGCACAAGTATTAACTTGAGTCAGTTCACGAGAACCGAGCATGTTAAGGCTACACATTGCAACAAAGAAGCTAACATTTAACAATATCATGAAAGGAATTTTCTAGATAAAAAAAAGATCAAAGCACAACCCACTAATCAAAATTGCTTCATATGAGAAAGAGATTTATACAAATGAGGAGGAAGTCAAAATTTCTAGTAAGAAAGATAACTCTAGGATCAAGGCAAGACCTTATGGTTAGGGACATAAATGTTAAGAGTATAAATATTTCAATCATGTAATCTTAGAGATTACGTGATGAAATCGATACTATTTGTCCATCCCGAAATCAAAGAACTTGAGGAGTCGAGACATTTATTTCCGATCATAGCGGTGAAGCAAAACAAGGTTATCCAATCCTTCCGGGAGGAGGGTTTTATAGCAATAAGGAGCGTAACCCAAAAAAAAAGACAATCTATAGTTTCAGTTTTAAGCAAGAGTTTATCGGCTCTTCGTGCAAGATTCCTAAAAGTGATAAATGCTAACATAATCAAAGCCACTCTTCGATGCATTAAAAGCAATACAAACATCCATTAATCTACCAATAGTCTTCATCAAAGGTCGTCAACTTTTCCAAACAATATAAGGGAAGGGTAGCCCCATGCCGTTAATAATTTACCAAAATTCGACAACATCATACATACCGAAGGTTGATTACATTTAACGAAGTCGCAAAGCGGGACATTTAACAAAGAAGTTCGATAATATATGATAATCGAGTTTTCATTCAAAGGGTTCAATACACGATAGGTAATACACCATCGATACCCCATTCTCTAATAAGGCCTTACCATGAGTACACGCACAAAATAAGAAACAACACACATACCCATCCTGGGGAAGGTTACGCATGCGGATCAGCCTAGAAGTTCTATGAGCTCCTTGCCAATGGTATAGAAGATGGAAATTTTACCCGTTCCATGTGGGCTTATCGAGGAAAAGCCTAGCAAATATCAAACAGATAATTATAACAGCCACCTATTATATTATCATACTAAAAATCAGCTTTGTCATCTAACAGAAACGAGTTCACGAGTCCAATACCATGGATTCACCTACAACTTTTGTTTCAACGATATAGAGAATCATATTAATAAGGCATTACGACCCTCATTATAAGGTAAAAAAAAATTGTAGAGATTTCATTCAATTAAACTTACAATGTTTCCCCTTACTTATTTTTATTTTTGTCTTCGTTAATTAGTACGACAATTTTTCATTTACGGAAAATAAATACTTAATTATTGGGGAGGTTAACCATAATCAAACAAGAGTTTGCACCAGAAGTAGGTATAGTAATTCTCTCAACACGTAGAGGCGGAATAGATGTCGGGTTATTCATCCTCTAGACCTCGGGTAGAAAAGTCAACCATGTACGCTTCTAAAGCAAAACCCTAATGCCATTTTCTAATTAATCAAAAGTAAGGAATGCCCATAATGGGCTTAAACAAGTTTTAGAACACAAAGTCACTATTAATGTACCTTTTAGCAAAACAGAGAGCCCTAAATAGGAAATACGTATCTATTCAACCAAAAAGAGATATGTAGGCTTAACCTTCCATTTAGTAACCTTCAATTATAAATACCATCACAGAATTCTTTTAAAAGAGAGTCATATAAGCAAACAAAACTCAATAATGTTTCCTTCCCTACGAACTAGACTGCATCACTCAATATTGCAGTAGCCCATTTAGACAAATATAAATAGAGTAAGCTATAAGAGAGGAAAGAACATTCCAAGCAAAACCATCGAAATTGGAACGAGATTTAAAGGAACAACCACACAATCAGGCAGTGATATAAACAACTACGAAAACATCTTGTCTAGGCGCCATTCAAGAGGAAAGAATATTCATTTCAAGATCTTTTGAAAAAGGTAGAAAACTATTACAAGGAGTAGATTTAACATGCCCGATTATAGTTCTTCCCACCAACAAACACGTCGACTGGGCTCGAGCAACAAAGAACACAACTGCGCAACTTCTCTTCCTCAAGCGTGCTTTGAATATCCATACCACTCGTTAACGGACCATGCTTGGCATAAGAAAGGGGTGATTGAAACATGCCTTCTTGGAATCCTCGGGAGCAACTCCGGGAAGATAGAAGCACTCGCATTCAAGAGCATCACAACCACCATAGAAAACCCACACAACCATCGTCATGACTGCCATATCCAAAGAAGATCTGTATCTGTTTCTATAACTATAGACCCCCTTTTCCTTTTGCCCACAAACCCAACTATATTCTCCACCAAATCCTCACGCAGCCAGCCAATAATTGGCGTGAGCAGGTCACCACAAGAAGAACCAGGGCATACGTTTAATAAGCAAATGTAGCAGCAAATTTCCAGCCACAGAAATTCTCAACTGCCATATTGATAACAAATGTTGCAACCCTGTACCAAAACCAAAGAGAAATGCAAAGAACCACTTGACAGACACAAAGTATCCAACGTATAACTTTCCTCTTTGAGCCTGGTTTAAAACGCCATCTCAACATGCATCTGATTGTTCCTGATTTGGACCTCCTAACCTTGGTGCTCTCATATTAGGAGCAGCCCTGTAATTCTTTGAATCTTTGCCGGATGGAGGAGATTGACCCATTTTAAACTTGGTAAACTTGGTGTTACCCTCTAATAAAGGGGGTGCCTTTGGTTCCTCCATTTGCGCAAAAGCTCGGCCGCATCCTTGCCACCCAAAGTGTCGCCATGACTCGAATAACAAGGTCACTATACGCCCATGGAGAGCTTATCTTGGTACCTCGCTTACATTGTAAACGAGGAACGAAAATCTTTGGAACCCAGCTTTTCCGAAACTTCACTTGACATCTTTTGTTGTTATTGTTTCGCACCCAAGGGCTTTTAAAAAGTAAATAATTATTTCAACAATGAGGGAGAATATGGTTTACCGTCTTCACTTTTACCTCCAAAGAACAACCCGACAAAGTGTGTATTGTTATTAAAACCCTCCATGCTTTTTGTGAAGCAGGACTTTTGTCCTGCCCTATGACCTTAATAAGCCATAAGCATGCGAGTTGCAGGAACCACGCCGGTAATTTCCGAATGCTGAATCTTCTTCTCCAGATATCCGAGATTTTCTTTCCACTGTTTTAGAAGTGATTCCCTGTATATGGATTTAATGGCGAAGGGTGTTTCGCTTTTGTGTTATTTAGAATTAAATCTTCTACAGCATGGGTGTATTCATCCACATGATCTTCGTCGGAAAGTATTATGGATTTCACAACACTTTTAATGGATTGTTCCACAAAGCAAAAGTGAAATCCTGTGTGTCCGTATCACTTTGGACGAGCCGTGCATCCAAATCTTCAAGAACCTTGCAGGGAATTATGCTTATGGCGTCTCTTATCTAGATTTTCTCTGTGAAAGACCACGGAATAGCCTCAAGATACCTCATACACGCCTTTAAACATTCGTCAGAGATCCATACTGCACACACTTTCATGATAGACAAGGCTTCCTCCACTCCCTGGAAGGGAAACGGTATTCCTTGATGGCAATAGTACAGGAGAGTGAAAGTATCCAGATGAGCCTTCGTATCTGTGGAAGTTAAAGTCACCGCCAAATTGTCCAAACATTTTCCGCTTATTTTTTTCCCACTGGATGAGTTTCTCAAAAAATTCGGAGTGGTTCAGAGCAGCCGAATGCAACATCAATGGATTTTCCGTCAAATAGGTTTCGTCTGTGGATTTCAAAGCATCAAACCAATATCTCTATCGGTATCGCCAAACAAGGTAACTCGTAGGTCGCTCTCGTGCCGTGTCTCTATTATTGTCTCAAAGCGGGTGTCTCTAATATTGTCTCTAATTATTGTCTCTCAAGAGACAATAATGATTGATACATATTTTGTCTCTTGAGAGACAATATCATTTTCGTCTCTCTAGAGACAATATCATTATTGTCTCCTTAGAGACAATACCGAATACTAACATTTTGTCTCTCTGGAGACAATACTAATTTCAATTTTTATTGTCTCTCTAGAGACGATATGAATTTAAAGAATGAAAAATATGAATTTTAAAACTACATAATAACCAAATATCAACGAAGTTACATATCATCTATGATATCGAAGTGGTCTAGTAATTAATATTATAAATTAACAACAATTTGATTTAAATATTGTGCCCAATAATGGGTCCACAAATATTTTATTAATATCAAATAAGATAAGATACAAAAGGGTGTCTGAATTCCGTTAACCCTTGAAATACAATGAAAAAATACAAAAGGGTGTCTGAATTCCGTTAACCCTTGATATACAATATTAGCACCTCTCCACCAAACTTCAAGTGATCCATATGATTCCCTAGTGCTACTTTGAAGTTATTTTTCTTAACTTCGATTTTGAGCAACTTCCTTTTTGAGCAATTGTCTCTCCATCGACAGCAATCAAATCCCATGAATTGTTACCTGTAAACAATCAAATCCCCATAAATATCACATGAATGAAGAGGTGCCAAGATGAAGGCAAAAAAAGTGAACAAACATATAAGAATGTATGAATAATGCATATCATAAGCACACCACAGTGTACGATGTTGTTATTAAGACTTGGCATTTGACTTCAAGATATTCTTCATGAACCTAATTAATGATACAATAGTAATGCATATAGGAAATCACAGAATAAGACACAAAGTATATTATCATTTTTAACAAGACAAGAACATTGTTAAGCTTAATGTGAAGTCATATTTACAAAGTAATGGTAAGTCATACCTATTAAATCATCTATCGGATCTCTTCTCGATGTAGTGGGGCATATGTACGGATGGGGTATGGATGACAATTCGATTGGATGCAAAATGCCTTTATGTACTTATGGACTTTGAAGGACTGGGGAGCTTTGAGAGGACAGAGCAAGAGGACATGCTTCTCTTTGTCCTTAATGCAGCTATCAGTAATCTAACGAACTTCAATAAAAAGGTAGGCCGGAAGTCATTATGTATCTTCTCTTCATTTTCTGCTTTGATTTGCATGTTTTACTTGGCTTTGTTACCTTTTAAACTAGTGTAGATACTTGAGATTAACTGGAAATCTGATATGTTACATCTCAGGACTTTCATCTTGACAAGGAGACAGAAAACGTGTATCAATCTAATAACAGTGGGTATTTTACTGAAATTCTGCAATAATATCTGCAGATGGGAAATTTCATCCATTATATGGCAACGTTTGTAGCTGGATTTGTGGTGGGATTCACTACAGTGTGGCAGCTTGCTTTGCTGACGGTTGCGGTGGTGCCACTTATTGCTGTGGTTGGAGCCGTTCACACCATAATATTTACAAAGCTTTCATCCAAGAGCCAGGACGCTTATGCAGAGGCCGGCAACATTGCAGAGCAGGTATATATAAGTCTTCTATTTTAATGCCTAGATTCATGAATTGAACTGGGTTTAGATTTTTATTTCGTTTCTGAGACAATTGGAATGGCATTTCGCAGGCATTGGCTCAAATTCGCACGGTTTTCTCGTTCGTTGGCGAGGAGAAAACTATGCAAGCTTATTCTGCGGCGTTGAAGGTCGCTCAGAAGATCGGTTACAGAAGCGGAGTGGTGAAGGGAATCGGAATGGGATCGACTTATTGCATCATATTTTGCTGTTATGCGTTGCTGCTATGGTATGGAGGATTGCTCGTGAGGCATCATGATACTAAGGGAGGATCGGCAATAGCTACAACATTTTCTGTCGTCATTGGTGGATTGTATGTGGCATGGTTACCTTTTATCTCTAAATTTTTAGGCCGTGTTTGAAAGGGTAGTAATTTTCTGTGTGTGAATTGCAGGGCACTGGGGCAATCGGCTCCCAGTCTGACGGCATTTGCCAAGGCAAAATCTGCTACAGTGAATATCTTCCAAACCATAGAGCACAGGCCTAAAATTGACAGAAATTATTCTACTGGAGCTACACCATCCACAGTCACTGGTCAAGTGGAGCTACGAAACGTGAGTTTTTCGTACCCATCCAGACCCGAAATGTCCATTCTCAGTGGGTTTTCGCTCAACATTCCGGCGGGGAAAACTGTAGCCATGGTTGGTAGGAGTGGCTCCGGAAAAAGCACTGTAGAAAACGTGAATCAGGGAAGGCTATAAGTATAAGATGAGTTTCCTGTAAAGCTGTTACAAATTCGTAAAAGATCCCATGAAAACTTTCTAACAAAGATGTATGGAGGAATGGTTGAACTTGCTGCAATGCCTTCTTTCACCCGAAAAGAATATTATCAAGAAAGTCTGTCTGAAATGGCTTTAACCGTGGAAGAAGATTTAGACCATACCTATCAGAATGGACGTTCCTTCTTGAGAGATTTGAAGCTTGTTACTGCCCAGATAGCAACCAAGGACTGGACCCCTGTTGATTTGAAGCGTGTTGCCATGAAAGTGAATATCCTTCATAAAAATTTGGAGTCTGCTGTGAGGGAAGGACAGCTCTCTATGTCAGGAGCCAGCAGGGTGCTTGTGAATTTTGACACTCAAGAAGAAATACATGATGTTCCAATAGAGCTTGGAGATCTCTTGATTGAAGTGCAGGATAGTGGGCTGGAGCTTGCACCTATAGAAGAATCCATTTCAAATGATAAAGTCTTGTCCGATCTAAGATCAAGGCTAGGCACAATTTTCAAAAGAAAAGGTGTAAATGGTGACCAATGGCACTCTGTACTATTCAACGTAACATACTAATCATAAAATTATAGCTTGGCCTCGATTTTATCAGATTTAAATTTAAAAAAAAAACTCAAATCGACAATATTTGTCTACGAACATAATTGTAGACTTTCCAATATTTCATACCTCTAGTCTGCCAATGCAAATCGAGAGTCTAGCAAGGCAATTCAAGACTCTTCCAAAGCCTTCTGAAATATATATGTATGTCAATTTCTGCAAATTTTCAATGCCTCTTATATCTTGCCCATTTGGACATCCATCAATTGTAATCCTCTCCAGATCATGTAGAGGAGCAAGAGATGGCAATTCTTTTATAGCCCAACAGTTACCTATGCTGAGATTCACCAGGTTTCTCGAATCAGCAATCCCTAATAAATCTGTCAAAACACTACAACTGTCCACCTCAAGAGAAGAGAGTGTTGTTATCCTTGATAAATTCACTTCTATCAGATCTGCCAGGAAGTGGAGGCGGAGGGACTTGAGACTGGGACAATGCTGCCCGCTGATACAGATCTTTTTTACGTCTTTTACAAACTGAATATCTATGATTTCAAGCCTATACATGCGGGCGCTCATGAAAGCCTCAAAACCATCTGCATTGTTGCTCAAATCCAGTTCACCACTTAATCTGAAATGCCTGAAAATCAAACTGCTTAGATTTATAAGTAATTTCAGGACTTGGGATAGAGTACTCCCTTCAATTAGCATTCCGTCAGATCCCCCATTTCCTGTTAGAACTAGATTTTGCAGACGCCTAAATACACTACATGAGTTCCGAAACTCTCCAAATGATACCGTATCAATCAGTTGCAGCTCTTTCAACTGGACAGGACCCTGACATTTTTAGACATACTTTTTTATAAGGATGGTCTTGTCAAAATATATAATTTATTGCCAAATTTTAAGTTTGACCCAAACTCCCATAAAAACAAAAGGCTTTACCTGTACATCTGTGTGCCACAATCTCGTTGTGTTTCCATTGATTATTTCTAGAGCTTGCAAATTTTGGAGAGGAATCCATGAAGGAATTGCTGTGTTGCTTACGTCCTCCAGAGGAATAAATGACTCGCTTGCTCTCTGTTTTTGCTCCCTCAGTTCAATCGACATCCACAGCAAAAGTGTTGATGTTCCTGCTTGCCGGAGATCTGAATTTCGATTTCCTATAAAATATGTAATTTGAGCGCCATTGGAATCATCAAAAAAGGAATAGAGACACCTAACAGATTCTGTGGTTCTCGTGAGTCTATTTCTGAGGTCGACAGATTCCTGCATTTCAAACAGAGCGTAATTTGCTTTTTTCCTAAATTTAGGTAAAGGATAAATTCTTGAATATCACCAAAAGTAGGTTTTATTTAAGAGAGAAGCCCCATACCAGTGAATGGTGAGGACGCCAGAGGCGACGAGGATGTTTGATTCCATCTGCCATTTCATCTGCCATTTCTCTTCCGAAATCGCGGATGTGTTCATGCATTCTAAAATACAGCTCCTCTATGTTGTGATCTAAAATAAAAACTGGTTCCATTTCAACAAGGCACTTATCCACCAGGGTCTGAAGTCCCTCCTCACCGTTCCATCCAGAAGCTTCCCATATTCTCACTGCCATACACTTGAACTTGCCCATACCAACCAAAAAGCATGCAATGTCCATGAAAATTTGTTTTTGGTCATTATCCAGGGCATCAAAGCTTATTTTAATCCTTTGTTTTATTTCCATCGGCAGAGTTTTTCGGACTTTCTCGAGTGATAACTCCCAATAACCCTTCTGCTGATCACTACGATATAGACTCCCACCAATCACTTGAAGAGACAGAGGTAAACCTCCACATTCGGAAACAAAGCTCTCAACCAAATCTTCATATCCCCTCTCTGGACAGGGTTGGTGGAAGGCATGCCAACAGAATAGACATCTGCTATAATCTAAACTCATTTCCTTCATCCTATAACGAAGACTTATGCCTGCCTGTATTAGCAACCTCTCATCATGGGTTGTAACAAGTACTAGACTTTTAGAATTCAGGTTTTTTTTTGACACTAGAGCATCAAATTGATTGATGTGATCGATATCATCTAGGACAATAAATACGCTCAATTTGCTCCTTTCCAGACAAGACTTAAGATAGCCAGTTCCTTCATTTATATTCTGAAATTTATGATGATCTTCATGGAAAAGATATTTGAGAACCTTACTTTGCAAAGAAGTCAATTTACCTTCTCTCACATTAGATAGGAAACATGCCCCTTGGTACCATGAACGATTGCGGTTGAACAACTCTGAAGCAAAAGTTGTCTTCCCCGAACCTCTCCATGTGTTTCAGAGTTTCTTAGGGGCTTTGATAGAGAGACGGTGTGATCGTGTTCAAAAGTGGCTCTGCAGTAACACAGCAGAATTTACTGATGTACAGAAGTTGCAATTAGAGGCAGTTGCAACCCTAGCAGAGCTCAAACAGGGTCTCTCTGTCTGTGGTTGCAAGTGCTTTGTCTGTTTCTGGCGATGCATTCTACAGAAAGGCCATTCCTCTGATCACTCCTGCATGGGAAATCATGCATGTATAAAGAACTGCACATATTGTTCTCTTGAAATAGGCCTAGCTGAAGTGGAGGAATGTCGTAATGTGGTGGGTCATGAAGGAGATCATGATTACAAAAGGAGAAACCATACCTGCGGCAAGATTTGAAATGGAACTTGTACAGTGGTTAGAAATTCTATATCACAATGTTTGACATGCTAAAAAGGCTTCAAATCGACCCTTACACTGCTTTATGCTTTCAACATCCTCTGAATTTTGGAGCATAAAAGAAACTGTCTCAGATGTCCATGTATACATAATTGGTGTTTACAAAACATTAAATCAATTCACAGACCTCTAGTTAAGGAAGAAAACAATGTTACTTTCATTTTTGGTGTTGAAGCAGCTAAGTTAGGGATTATCCTCAGAAATAGAAAGAAGACTGGAATTAGAATGATATCCGAAAAGTAGAAATTGTAGAGTAGTTAGCAATTCTATATCACAATGTTTGACATGCTATAAAGGCTTCAAATTGACACTACCATTCCCAAGTGATTCTAATAGTTATGTCAACCAAGAGATACGACATACAAGTTTCCATGTTGTCTTAGAGTAGCATATGGATTTAACAAGATGGACACTAAGATGGGTGCAATGCAAAAATGTATTGTATATTTTATGTACTATGGTGTGCAATTATGTGCTATACATTAACATAGGCTCCGTATTCAATCAGTAACATATGATTTCTATTCAGTCATTACCCATTTGCAACAAATTTTCTATCTTATGGGTTTGATATTCTTGTTTCAATACCCTGAACATATTATGTTTATATAAACAACGACACTGCAAGAAAAACAAGTATCACTGTCCCAACTGTTATACCTACATCCTCAAGATGATTTTGATAATAGAATGATACATATTAATTCTAAAAACAAATATTAGACATTCTTATAGTTAGGTAGATGAAAATTTAAGGCAACAGAATGCCATAAAACATATATTAGACATAAATAAGTCTGATTAATTTGTTTGAAAGAGATAGAAGGCCTACCAGGCAAGTTTGCCTTCATATCAATTGTCAACTGAATGGCTGACAAACTGCCATTGGGAGAAATTGTTCCCATAATAGCCCGAGAATCACCAACGTGTGCAATCACAAGGTCCTTACCCTGATAGAACACAATGTCAAAGATAAGCTGCTGAAAGAGAGGTGTAGGTGGTGAAAAAAATGTCAATCATCAATAAAACTAATTTATTCCTAACTCTGCTGAATTTCCATCATCCACAAATACAAGAACTCTCCATTCTGGCAAAGCTTGCTAATAGTTTTGATAATTTCCAGGCTTGCAGCCACATGGCTAGTATCCCCAAGACTTCAATCCCCTTTCCATTATGCTTTGATGGATGTCAATACCTATTCCAAAGCTCTTATTTTGTCATAGGTTGGAGTATGCTGACAAAAGTGAACTGATCAGATTGTCTACAAAGTCAAAAACAGGACCATGCTTGTGTTAGTTTTCCCTTGGCCAATACATAATATTCAAAACTCTAAACTCTAAAAGAGGTTCCGCAACTGAAAAAAAGAGGGCCCCAGTATAAAATATATATAAAGAACCACTTCCACATCAAAACATAGAACTCTGAAACAACAAACCAACTTAAAAGAAAAAAGAAAAGAAAAAGAGGAAACATTTAAATTTTGCTTCCACTGAAAATCAGGGCACCCAGGAATTTATTAAAACATTGCGTCCATAAAAAGAAAAATTGAATCGGCTTCCATATAATAGCAATGGAAAATTGTATGAAATTGGGATGAAATGAAAAGAAAAAAGCACTTACAGGAATGTCCATGTTCTGGGTAGAAAGATAACTGCAAGAAGAACAAGTACTACATTGAAATGAATAGCGCCCAGCCATAAAATCATTGAGTGCAGAATGAAATCCAGATTTATATGTTCAAATCATCATTGGAAATTTTGGTAACACTTCATATGTGTTCAAATCAGCAAAAATAAATATCAGGCTGAGAGACAATGCAATGACAACACAGAGTTACAGATGAATTAAGATAGAGTAGATCTGAGCTCGCCAACTTCACATAAGGTTGGGTAGGCAGCCTAGACAACATCACTGTTCGCTTTGATCGTTTCAAACATTTCTTTAATTTCTGAATGCTAAGCTAAAAAGTTATACTGGTTCCCAGAAATAAGTCCTGACTTTAGACAATTAGAGAGTGATCTTGTACACTTCCATAATTTGATTGACAGAAGTACAAGGCAAGTATTTATATTTTCTAGAAGATCACTCCATCTCAGCTCATGTAATATGCTTAATCAGATCCTTGGCAAGTCTTATGACTTAATCATTCTCAATGGCCTGCCACACTCCCCAAGTTCTAGAGACCACACATGCTTCTCCCATGCTAGTGGTGTTAGTGCTCTCCACCATGTTTAAAGGAATCCCGAGGTGATACACAAATAGATGATCTCAAAAATGATCCCACTACACCCCTTGCACTTTCAATATCTTCATAAATTCTCTTTAATCCCCCTCCATTTCCTATCCCATACTACTCCCAATCCACTATCCACATCCACTTTGACCAGGACTTAGACAACTTATAAACCAAGAAACTGAAAGCTAGCTTCTCAAATACTGAAACCAACTGAAATCCTGTGGATGGTGCTTAATCACTCATCCAAGCACTTTGGTCAGTTGTACATAGGGCCTTCCCTACACAGCACCTTGGTACACCTCACAAACTATACATAGACATCACCCATAACGCTTAGCTTCACAAAGATTGTGAGGTCCTCCACATACTCATCTCCTTCATTACTGTTGTTTCCTTGTGAAACAGAGAAGAGCATGAATGGCAAAAATTGTGAGCATGCTCACAAGCAAACCAAAAACAATCTGAGCAGCTTTTCTCCTTGAGCTGTCATCTTGTTCCATCTCTAACCCTTGTACCTAGTATTTTTACACCTTGTCCCTATTTAATACCTGTGGATGTAATCAATCCATGATTATACTTGCAACAATACCAGAAAATTGCCCTGTTTCATTCTCCAAACTATGTATGAGCTTAAGCCCTACAAAAGTGGACACCTGAAAACTAACAAGTCCGGTCTTTGGGTTGTAGCTGGTTCATGGAAATTTAACATGTATCTACTATCATAGCAACACTGGAAGCCCCAAGCACAGAAATTTCGCTTGTGGAGGTGTTAGAAACAATCCACACTCCAAACCACGCAGAGGGCTGGCAGCTCAGTGATAGACAAAAAGAACAGTAAGTGTATTCCCTTCAGCAGGAGTGCATTATCTAATTTCTTGAGGATTGTAGTAGAATCAAGGAACAAAAAGGACTGTGCACTATCAACAACAAAAACTTTAACAATATCAAGAGCTCTAAGATTATGACCCAAGACTGGCCAACCCATATTGCCAAGTGGAAAATTCAGCACTATCATGGCAAGGAGGATCAAATAGTGACAACAAACCAATAGATCAAAGTCCGTGTTCAACAAATTTATCAATTACTGAATGCACCTTATTTCTCATAGCTTGTGTGCATTTGCAGAGGTCAATAATCTGTAGCATAATAAGCTACGTCCTCTAGCCATGACTTACCCAACAATGGAACTACAATGAAAATAGATTTATAGGGTCACTCATACCTGTGAGGCATGATGAAGGCATCAATTTAAGACTTAGGCTTCTCTATGAATGGATCTAACACTAGTTGTCAAGAGTGTTCTACCCCAAGATTCATCATCTTCTCTAATACTCTGCCCAAAGTTTTTTTTATAGCCTTTATTAACCCAAATCAAGTCCCAAAACACTTATCCATACCTATCACGGCACAAGATCAATAATTCTAGGTCTCATTTATGCATTCAAGATGTCTTTCAACTTTCATTCATTGATTCTTCATCAGTTATGCCCAGCTCAATCTTCTTTATAATCTTTCTTAGTGACTTGGTACAGTCATATAACATGTATACTAAGACTTATATGAAAATGATGGCATTTTACTTCATGCAGTACCTCTGAGATCATTCCTACTCTTCAATCCATCCTTATACCATCAGTATATCAAGTTTAGGATCATAATATCATACCTTGATGGAAATTTCACCTTTTTGCTAGCTCGACTGTACACTGTATTATCCCTTTTCGAGCAGGTGCCCTAGGAGATATGTTTGCAAAATGGGAAGCAAGCACACTGCATGTGAACTGTTTGAATTAATGCCTAGAAGAAATGTGGTCTCATGGATTGCAATGATTACGGGATATGAAGAAAATTATTTTGTTGAAACCGTGTTGGAACCTTTCAAGAAAATACAGTTGGCAGCGTTGACGCCACAATCCACAACCATTTCTGCTATCTTCTATGTCTGTGCTAAAATGGGATAATTACGACAACATGTGGACAAACATCCAAGCAGATGTGGTCTCATGGACTGCCATGAATGTAAGCTTATCAAAGTTTCCTTCATACTTGGTCAAAGTCATACAAAAATGATAGAATATTCAGTGGCTAACTGTCATTTTTATTGGTAGCAACTAAGTCACGGGATTCACCAGACTCCATTTATGGAATTCAAATTTGGTGAACACCACAACATGTAATTTGCTAAAATTGGCTTTAAAATTCATTCAGGGATTCTGTTTTCCCAACTTTATTCAAATGTAATATTACTGAACTTAGCTCAAGTCCACTTTAAGCATACTTTCTTCCAGTTGATTGACACAACTATTATATTCCAATTAATATTTTCCTCTAACTTCTAAGCGTATAGGCAGAAAGCAGCTCTATGTGTGTCACAATACTCCACAGTTTTTGGAGTATGTGTTATTTGTGTTCACTACTTTAATTCAAATGTCATTAAGCCTTCCTGGTAATCAAATGTGAGAACCAGTTATGACCTGAACTTTGTTTCATAGCACAAGGTCCAATGCAAGCCTTCATCTATCCTCAACTTCCATTGAAATGCAAACCTCGTGTCATTGGTACTCAAAAATCACAATTAGAAAGTAGGTCTAAGCCTTTTATGAGATTCATATTTACATATCTATCGCATTGCACAGAGATGCTTTTCTATCACTAGGTTAATTCAATTGAAAAATCAATTGCACATATAGAGTTGTGGGTTTTTCTCTCCTCCAGCTATATATCAAAAAATAGCTGGAGGAGAGAAAAACCCACAACTCTGCAACCTGTGAGATGTTTCGAGGTATAGATCAAGAACAGCTACAAACCTGGCTGTGCACCAAGCTCAATCACATGTAGCTTTGAAGTAATCTGCCCTCCGGTAATTGTTTTTGAAGCAAAGGAAATAAGAATCGAAGGATTTTCATTGCCTGCAACCTGCATAAACACAAAATCAATGCTAGAAAATACTTCACAGAGTGCTTCATATATTAAACACGACATATATATTTATTTATTATTATTATTATTAGGCATTGTGTCAAACAGTTCAAGTGGCCTGCGTTTTCTTCCACATTTCCCATACCTGCCAACCCAAGCACTTGTAACTACAATGTTTTGGAGGACAGAGAAAGGATAAACAGTGGGTTTCATATAAGGGAAGAGTGAAGAGGTAAAACTTGCAGAGACATATGTGCGATAGAAGGAAGGGCACTTTCAATGTCTTAAACTATACAACGACTACTCAAGGTAAAAGATAAAGCGCAGGAGGAGAGAAATGCTGGCTACAAGGGTTGTAGTGCACATAGCAGTGGTTCTCAGCAACATAAAAGTATAATCAATATAGTGAGACAGTTCGCCCAGAATGAAGCACCCATAGCCTTCAATACTCTTCTTATTTTTTTGTATACAACGAACGAAGCAGTTGCAGGAAGAGTGAAAGAGAAAAATCTTACCGACACATAAGTGGGATTGTAGGGAGGGATATTTCAACGCCTAAATCAAAACAACATATCCTCAAAATAAAAGATAAAGGCAGGGGAAAACAAGAATGGTGCAGCATGGTTACAGTGCACGTAGCTCAACTCAGAAGAAGAATAAGCAAAATCAATACAACTATGCAAAACTCCCAACTAAAGCGCCTCCTAATCCTCCATCTTTTTCTTCTGCATACAACAAACTAAATAGCAGCAGGCAACTGTTTCCTCTCAGAGAAAAATTGAACCTGCTTCAGAAGTAGATACAGATCCAGATTAAGCAATTTGTCTATGGTGAAATGAGGAGATATTCAGTTACAGATTTATCTCTGCGTGCAAAGCTGGTTTAAGCCATAACAAGACTGATTTTAAGACGTCTAACAACAACGCTCCGTTTAGCACAGTTCACCATCAATTTCTGCATTCGCTGCAACTAACCAATTACTGCTAAATTTACAAAGTTAACTTATGTTTCACTATGGTTAATGCCTTGATACTCAAATAATCTTCCATGTTGTCATATCATCTTCAACAAATTCATTAGGAAGGAAAACACCAGAAGAAGATGATCTCTTCTAATCAGCATCAGCAGGAAAATGAATTATTCCAATGACAACATTCTCTCATCAAGCCCTGGAATATTTACAAGAGGACGTTCAACATATTACACAGTACCACAGTAGTATTATTCTTCAAACCTTATAGCATTCATGCCACACATTATTACAACATTAAAATAGTGTTTTCAAAGGAAGGGAGTAACCGTTTACTCCTGCAACTTCAATCGACATTACAATAAAGATAACAACACGTTATGTTGTTAGTCTACAGTTAAATGAGCTGCGGAGTTGATGGTTACTCTTTTCTATGAAAACACCAGTATTACAATAAGGGTAACAACACAACAATCAGTGTTCTTAGTCTCCCCAGCTACTAATATATATGATAGTTATTTTCAAACTGTCAAGAAAATATCTCTCTTCATCTAATTCATAGGAGAAGGAGATCAATTCCTTAATACACATTACAATAAAGATAAACAACACATTATGTTGATAGTCTACGGTTCAATGCGCTGCAGAGTTGATGGTTACTACTATTACAATAAGGGTAACAAGACATTATTATTAGTCGTCCCAACTACTAATATACAGGATAACTATTTTGAAACTGTCAAAAAGCTGTATCTCTCTTCTAAGGAGATCACTTCCTTCTAGTACAGCTACCCTTACTATCTATACATAATAGTACAACTATTCCATTCCATATCCATTGCAACATGAAATTTACTTCTATTAAGCTTCCCTAGATTCCTTTGCAAAATATGGACGAGTATAACCGCCTTCAGATATTCTAGAGCTTTCATCAAAATTGAGAGAATAACTGATAGGGTCATACTTAAACACAGCAGATTCAGAATTAGAATTAATTTTCAACTTTGTGTAATTAGTTGTCAACCTCATCACCAAATTCTTGCATAAACCTCGTCTTGCACAGTAATTTCCTCTTCCACCCACTACATATTTCTTCTTGTAGCACCCAAAATATCCCCACAAAAACTGAAATGCTTGCTTTCTACAACAACGAGACGTTTCTTTATTTTCTTCCACAATTTTCTCAAGCACACTCTTCCCATTCGACATTTGAACGTTGGTAATTGATGCAGAAAATCTCTAGAAGATAATGGAAAAATGAAAAGCACTTCGAAAGCTACAAATACCGAGGAATAATTATAACACCACCTTGGGATATAATCCAATTTTAAGTTTGAGAGTATAATATTATACGAGGAAATTAACGAGGGGCATGGTGTCAGTCTCAGAGGCAGAAGGTTCAACATGACTTTACACCTTCTGATTGCATAAGATGTCCCGTTCTGTGCATATCCTATCATCATTGCAGTCCATGATGCCACAGTGTTTTGGGCATTTTGTCAAACAGTTCACATGATAGTTGCATGCTCGGGCATATTTTACATACATATGTAGTAGAGGACATACAGAAACAACATCTGGCGGGCAAAAAATTCATCCCCATCTACTATATTTTTAGCGGCCAAATTCTGTTATGGCATGGCTATAGATTTAAATGTCTCGAACATTTCAAGACTGATTTGTTAAGCGGAGCATCTTAAAATGACAAAGGATTTGGAGGAAGGAAACGAAGCAGCTTGAAAAATAATAATAAAATCATAAAAAACACTTTGGAGATCATCAACTACTAGAAAAATCAGCAAAATTATTGAAAGAAATGAATCACATACCTATGGTCTAGAAAAAAAAATCAAACTTTTCCGACACTTGATCATAGCTCTCCTGTGTGTAATCCACCACCAGATCTGCCCCAAGGTTTTAAAAAAATCTAATTTGCCCGTGATTGTAGTGGAAATGATCCTAGAAGCTTCGAAGACATGCTTTGCTAGTAGAATGGAGAGGGTTCCATCCCTGCCGGCTCCTCCCACAATAAACACGATCTGCCCTTTCTGGAAATCGACGTTGTTGAACGATGGGAGACCAGTTAACAGAGCGAGAAACAAAATGGTAGTGACAGAGCACATGATCGATCCTACACTTGCCCCTGCAACGACCCTTGGTAGAAGCCGATTCTCTATTAAGGTTTTCACAACACCGACATGAAATGCCCTGTATTCGATGACCTTCCAAAAGGCAACGACAGGTGAATGCCTTAAAGATGGGAGGCACTGTTCACGGTTCTCAGGCGCCCAATGGTCTCGCAAGCCCTGATAATCACTCCTTGCCATTGATTGCAACAGTGCAGATAAACCTGGCGGATATGCGTATCGGCATGTCGAGAATGTGTTGATTTGTCTGCCACATAAGGAAAGTTTTTCCCATTTTCCAATATCCTTTAATCTTGTCCATACCCTCTTCCAAATCCCCATTTTGTACACGCTGGAAGAACGGCAGTGGGAAAGTAGGTTGAGTAGCAATCTACAGTTGCGAGCAGGAAATAGATGATTGTAAACGCCACTAGCTCTCTGATTGCCGCTGCCAAATCAACACCACGGATCACTACAACCTGTTCCGCAAATTTTCTAATCATCCATGCAAATCAAAATCATCACTATCTTGGTCTTTATTTTAACCTCTGCAGCGAAACCAAAACTATGGTTAATGGCGACCAAAAATGAAGAACAAACACGAGAGAAAACAACCAGACATAATATAGCACTCAACAAACCCATTCTTTCGTGTTCTGCTGCGAGGAGAGGGAAAACAAAAGCATCGACGGAAAAGCAAAACCTCATAACGGAGTGGAAAGCAAAAACCTCTGTGGCTTGTGGTGAAGGTACACGATTAACAATGCGAAAATATTATTTATTAATTTTTTAAAAATAGGAAACGCCTCAGCCAGAATATTCGGATCGAAACCGGCGAGAATATTACCACCAATTCTCTCTTCCTCTCTGGCTCCCTCGCTTCTTTCGCGAGTCGCAGATGATCCCGCCAAATAGAAGGGCTGTCAATTCGTTCATTTAACAAGTTAATATGCATTCATTGTGCAATCACAAATAGCAAATAAAGAACAGAGAATTGGGCAGTGCTTACGCGATAGCGTTTATCGAGTTGGTTTTGATAGTTGGAAGAGTCGGCAATGGCGACAATTCTGAGAGGAGTGTCACCATCGTTGTACCACCAGTATGCCGCCCCTGCAAAAATGGCGATTACATCTCCTCTGCGCACTCTTCTCACCTTTTGAGAGCTTTCCTCACGCGCACGCTCGCGCTCATGCCTGATGCTCTCTTCCTCCATTCCTCGTCGCTCTTCTTCTTCTCTTTCTCCTTGTCTTCCGCACTTCTTCTTCGTTGGCACTCACTTTCCCCTTCTCCAGCTCCAAAAGGAGGCCGTCTAGAAGTCTCAGGACACTCAGGAAAAACGACTCCCAGCCTACCCTCACCTGATCAACAAAGAAAAATGACATGTCCACACACACAGAGTAATGTAGTTCAACTTAAAATAGAATAAAAGCGTATAAATTACGGCTATGGCCGCCTATCCACCCTCGACGATATATGCAAGCTTAGGGGTATTGGCATATCTGGGAAGCGACAGCCCATTTCTTTCAATTGTCTCCCTCATGAATTCAACACCAGCACAGTCCAATTCATCATTGTCCATTCTGGAGGAGAGCTCGACAGTGCCAGCCTCTGATCGTATGGTTTCTGTGGGTTGTTGAGCACTTAGATGTTGCACTCTGCATGATCGTTGCTGATATTGATGCCTCTCACGCTGCTGCTCCGCTGCGCATTAGCGATCTCAACACATGACCGACTGCACAGTGATAAGCACACAAACAGTAGCAATGCGCCACTCATATTTCTCTCCATCTCTCTTCCGATTCTACTACTTACGCTATGCTGATCTGAGTAGAATGGTGAGTGATTTAGTGTATGTATACCATGGCAGTGGTGATATTATCGAGGAAATGATCGATGGGAAGCGACAGATGGATTGGATTGTTAAACAAAAACAAACGAGAAACATGTGCTGTCAATGGCGCCAGGCATATGCGATGCGGCAACCCATCCATGTCTCTCTGTCATATGAATAGCGATCACAGCACAATGGCTTACTGGACGGAAGGCCTTATCCAGCCGCTACGTTCCATATTTGTCCAATTTCAACAGCAGTCAATATAAATAAAGTCGAGGCGTATATTCAACATTTGTGTGTGTAATGGTGAAGCGGTAAGATGCAGTGCTTATATTTGGGAGTTCAGCAGTTCAAATTTTTTCTAGGTGAAGAATGAATAGGATAAATAGCGGTTCGAGTTTTTGCAAGTCGATGGCACAGAACGTGCCAGACTTACACTTTCTCAGAGGACACGCCAGGTGCAGCGAAGAATGAATAGGATAAATAGGATAAATCTTCGATGGAAACCCCAAAGGGGTGTGACAAAGAAGTTAAACACGAGGGAGATAAAATGTGGAGGAAGAGGGGTGATGAAGTAGGAGATTGAAGGAGATGAAATCTAGTAGAAGGGAAAATGTTAGAAGGAACGCACGCGAAAATCCTCTTTCTTACAACTAGGAAGATATGATACACATCATTTATTTTAATATTTTGAAGGGAAAAGGGAGTGCGGGGTGCGGGGCATTGAGGTAATGTAATTTAGATGTATCTTAAAAGGAAAGGTGTGGTCTCGAAAAAGAAACTTGCTTGAGTCAAATTCTGAGGCTTTGGGAAAGAGGAAAAAAATTGATTTGCGAACTCAAGTGATCCCATTAGTGGTGTGAAGATCTTCCATTTGCGAGAAATTTTGAATTGCAGTACGCAATAATATAGGATAAGTTTAAAAAAGTTTAATATCCAATGAGTAGGCAACACACAAACTAAGATGGTGTATTTTGGTGGAGTGGCAAGGAGAACTTGACTTTGAGAAGAATTGGTGGGGCCCAAGAGAACCAAATTAATGTGGGTGGCATGGATATGGCTGTATAGCTATGAGCAAAGAACCCATAGCCTTACGATATTTTTGCATTGTGAAAATTACTCTCATTGATCTAGTCTGGAACAATAAGTATCGATGTAATTACTTGCAACATTACCGATGCAATAATCAGTATCATGCAATATTATTTGTGGATAATTCATTGCTTTTGTATCATTTTTTTGTGTATGTATAAGAGATGGTGTTTTCTTTTACAATTTGTGCATTTTCAATGCAATAGACGACTTGTGAAATGTGGGTTTGTTTCTATTATTCTATGGTGAATGGTGGGTTGTGGAAAAAATATTAGCGCTTAGGGTCTTTCCACCCCGACATATAGTCAAAGACCCCAAGAAAATCCATGGGATGATGTGAATGAGCTCACAACCATCCCCACCAAACATCACAACTATCTACACAATGCATAGGTATCTTAATTGCACTTGACGGGTTTAATTGCTAGTCACATGATTATGTAGCGCCCACCTCTTCTTACAAAGTAGTTCTTCTACCGACTTGTTGCTTTTATTTGATGATGGACATGGATTTTAGCATCATTTGGATGCTATATGTTCCTATTACTATTCTTTTGACAACACTTAATGTAGTGATTTGGGTGCATAACGCCAATCTAGTATAATGGATAATTATCTTAGCTCATGCATTTTATGGTTTTTGATATTAACAAGGTATGGCATACAGTTGGTTTCATTCATATGTGATAGATTTACGTATGGTGTTTTCGTATACTTGGTTATCATTTGATTGTAATGACTAATTGAATGTAGTCATGTAATGCTTAGATGGATATTATAGCTTGAGTTAATATGGATGTATATGATTAGTGTTTAGCCATTTCATACTGACATTTATTGTGGTATAGTAAGTGTGATTTATCCATGATCGATTTATTGAGATTATTTAGTTAGTATATTTTATCGAGCATGTATGTTTAATATTTGCATTGATTGTGTAGATTACAGGGCATATGAGAGTGTGGGTTTCAAACTAGCTGCGTCTCGAGTTGCACAAGCGGTCGATTGGGCCGAGTCCTAACCATGCATGATTGTGTGTAGCCTTATATGTTGTGGCATGTTTGTGTTTGGGACACCATGAGTGTTTCCTAATTGTAATTATGTTATTATGATTTGTTTAGTCTTGTGATAAACTATTTTGGGGACCTAATGGTCCCCACATGTGTTAGAAGTGGATTAGAATTAATTAACTTTGTTATTAGGAGTTTGGGACAACATAATCACCCCTTGGGTGGGCCCCACTACCTCAACCCTTGTGCCATTTAGCTCAATCTCGAATTTGGACTAAATGTGGCAATTTCGGGGACCTCTTTTCACTTTCGGGGGTTCCCCTTTCATGGAAATGAGCTCCATTGGACCCTAAATATGGTTAGGGGGTATCTTTTGATGGTCAAATGATATTTTCCCTCCCATTTGACCACTATCATGTCACCATTCTTGTAAGAATGGTTGGTTTTTGTGTTTTTTAAAATTTGTAGGGATTTGGATTTATTTACATTTTGGAGAATTTGGGAGATGACCTCCTAAAATGGTTTTATCCTCTTTTTGATTTTGGGAATATTTTGTGGGGAGATGAGATGGGTGACACATGTCACCCTCTCATTTGTGAGGATTTTAAATTGTTTTTCTTTTTTATACTCCCTCACGGAGAGGG